>PVIU01000265.1:136773-263734 GCA_004026605.1 Ondatra zibethicus
GGGGGGGGGGGGGGGAGGACCTGGAGGAGGCACTGGGCTAAGGCTGGACTCAAAGCCAGGAGCATCTGGGTCAGTCCTAGGTGAACAGTCACTGTTAGAACATTAACACACACACAACCAACTCAAGAAGAGGACGTGAGACAGGCAGAGACAGTTGGAACATTTCATGTTAAGCACCTTGTAGAGTGAAGGTGATGTGTTCTCATAGAAATTATAAATAATGAAAAATAAGTATTTAGAAAAAGAAGTGCAGACCCCACAGTGGGTGGCCAGGGGATTCTTTGGTTAAGCAGCAGGTAAGGCCCAGGGTCTGGGTTCATTAAAACCCTCCGAGGTCATCTGCCAGGAAGGCCAACAGGTAGCGGCTGACATGCCTGTCAATGATGACGGGTGAGAAGGCAAGGATGCGACGGGTCCCAGGAAGCACTTTGGGGTCTAGAAGACAAAGGGGAGAAATGATAATCCAAGGACCAGCCATGAGGGCGGGACTCAGTTCTGGGAGAGCTGGAGCAGGCTGGACATTGGCCCTGTCCTTACCCCTACTCACACATGGGCTTCACTTTTGGGTTTAAAGATCAGAACTGGGTCTGACTCCAGAGCCCACTAGCTCCTGCCCAGGTGATCCCCAAGCCTTCAGGGCGACCCCCCAAGCCTTCAGTGCATAAGGCTGTGTGAGCCCATATCCCCAAGGTCTTCCCAGATGCTAGACTCAGGCATCGCAGGGCAGGGGAGTAGAGCAGGCAAGGCTAGCTGCAAGCTGCAGGCCTCTAAGTGGGTTTAGGCTTTTAAGGCCACAGTGGGGGAGACCACGTCTCACAAGAGAAGACACCAAAATGACAGACATGGCAGGGCTCTCCGACTCTCAACTCTGCTGGCTGCCCACGACATTGATGAGCTGTCACTGTCTAATTCCCACAATCTGCTTAGAGTGCTGGGGGCAGCCTGCACTCACCTGGAGGGCAGCAGTAGAGGAGGAGGGCCAGGCCTGCCGCCAGGCCTAGGCCTGCCAGGAAGCTCATGGGTCCTGGGGAGAAAGGAGTGTGAATGGCCTGTAGCAATGGCTGAGGACTACAGGGGGCCTGTCCCCCAACAGAAAGTCAGGAATAGAACCCGATGTGGGATGGAGAAGCCCCTGGGACACAGACAGAGCCCTGAGGGAAAAGGGAAAGAGAAAGGAGGTGGCGGGGGCGTTACCCCTGTCACTCAGCTCACGGCTCTCGCTGCCCCAGTCCAGCTCTCTGCAATCTGAGTTTTCTGGAAACAAAATTACAGAGCATGATTAGTAGAGGGCTGAGCTGAGAGCGGGGTTGTCCCCCAGGGAAGCCCAAGGCGGCGCCTCTGCCTCCTAAAGGAGCTGGGCTCACACATGTTTCTTCATGGCCACTGTACCGGTGCCCTAGGCAGGCCCAGTTGGTCACATAGAGAGATCAGCTCTCCAGAGAACACTGCATAAATTTGGGTTTCCTTTGGTCCAGTTTCTATGATATCATAGGTGTGGAGTAGGCCCCTGTGTCCTGTTGGCCACATGTCATCAAATGCAGGACAAATATCCACTATCAAGAGCCACCTGCTAGCATCATAGGGACTGTCATACCAGGCAGAGGAGGCCAGAGCTTTTCCCTAGACTTCCCCACGGTGTTAGTAGACAGATGACATGCCACACAGACCCTTGGGCACCCACGGACCACAGAAAGTGCTTCATTTCCAGTAGGGACATGGCTTAGATCCAGCTGGGTTCTAAATAAAGCCCAGGGAAGCAGTTTTCATAGAGATGAGAGAGAAAGCCAATTCAGTCTGTCCTCAACTGTTCACACTGTGCCATGTGAGGTCTGGGGAAGACGCCTTAGGATCAAAGACAGCAGCCCAGAGTCCCCTGAGTGCATGGGCAGAGTCACCTCATCTGTCTGGAGCAGCAGAGCCTCCTCTCAGGTCCCTAACCTTGGAGCTGAGCCGCCACACTGGTCTTATTGTGAACTTCCAGGTCCTAGCAGCTCCAGTGATCCCAGACCTTGGGGACCTACCTGTCACCTAGAGCTCTGAGATCACACTGTCTCTCACCAACCTCCTACACCTATACCCAAGGATGCCCTACAGAAACCCCACATGAGCAGACCAGTGGATACAAAAAGTAGACAGCCTTGGGGTCTACGGGGGCTTGGTAACTCCCCGTTGGGATGACCAAGGAGCAGCACGGGGCTGTGAGAAGGAAGCTGCTATGAACTGAGAAATGAAGACACAGACATGGTAAACAAGAGGGGTCACACAGGATACATGGAGCACTGGCTTCTGTATGAAAACTGGCACGGGGGAGGGGAACGACAGAGAGGGAGAAAGAAAAGAGGGAGAGACAGACTGATATACCAGCCTGTGCTATTCTCCCTGGGTGGTCTCTGAGGAGGAACGCAGAGGGAAGAGAAGCCCAGTTTGAGCTGCCGCAGACTCAGATGGGCCCTGAGGACCGCCATGCCGCTCGCAGTTGGCGCCCTCCCTGGTGAGTGTGAGGTGATGCAGGGAGGGATGTGGGGGAGGGACTTACGAAGAGTGTGGAGGCTGGGCAGGTGGCTGTGCAGGGGCTGGGCATGGATGTACAGCGCTCGGTAGAATTCCTGGCAGTGCCGCTCCCCACGCTGTTGCAGGTGGCTCAGAAGGTCACAGAGCCGCACACGCAGGGACGCCTTGGGGTTCCGGAACTGGGGGCAGAAGAAAGGGTGGGCTGAAGGGGGGCAGCTGTGAGGTGGTCCCCTGGGACCCCAGCCTTAGTACCACAGACCTCAGAACCCTCTCAGTCTCTCACACCACCTGTGTGGCACCCCACACTGGAGTACTTAGTTGCCAGCTAAGTCTCGGTTATCCTTGCGTCTCCATGGCTACAGGCTGGGAGAGGTCACCAAGGAAGCAGGGTGTGGGGGGCATCACCCTAAGTAATGACACTCGGTGTAGCTTCTCTACATGTGGCCTCAGTGAGTCACTTCAACCCCCTGAGACTCGGTTTTCGTAAAAAGGAAATAATCCCACATGGTGGGGTGGTTACAGAGAACGAATCGTGGCATACGTGACAGTTGCTCTTACTTTTCAGACTGTGGGAACAAGTCTAGTATATCAAAAGTCAGTTGAGGAAAGAACAGTTTCTTCTGCTGTGGTTGTGAAGGTCAGCGGATAGACCACTTGGCACGGAGTCCAGAACCGGGAGGCTGTGGTCTGGTGCTGCCCCCTGGTGGCTACAGCTGAAAACTGACCAGAGATAAGGGGAGCTGTAGGGCCTCTGAGAAGCGAGTTCCCCCTTTGAGGTATAAGCGTCTGAAGAGGAATAGGGCCTCCTCTGCCCTATTGCAACAATAAGACGAATTTGAGCCTGTCCCTTTTTAAAAATCACTGGGTGGCTCACACTAAGTGTCTAAATTGACACAAAGCCCGGGGACTGCATCTAAAGTGCCATCACAGCCAGAACTGTCACAGTGTCTGCAGCTGTAATGCCTCTCAGGCCTCAGTAGTCCTCTCTGTCAAATGGCGTGATGACTTCAGCTATTTGTAGGGCTGTGGGTGAGAACCAGAGATGGCCCAGAGAGAGTGTGCTTGGCAGAGTGTGCTATTCACCTGGCTCAGTCTCTGAGCCAAGCGGACAGCATGCTTCTCTCACAGATGCTGAGCAGGCCAAGCGTGGGCTGAGGTCGGCTTCCACTGCCCTGTTACAGGCTGGGCCTTTGGTCTTACAAATGCAAGGAAGATTGAGGAGCAAAAGACAGTGAGTCTTTTCTTACTTTGACCACGGTGTGGTTTCAGGGTACCAATAGGTCCAGACTTCTGGTGTATGTGTGTGTGGGGGGGGTCTGTGTGTGTCTGTGATGCACAATTGATAAAAACTCAGAGAGATATATTGGGGTTCAACCTGAAGGTCAGGAAAGCAAAGCAGCCAACCACTGGCTCTTACCTCTACCTCAGTCGAAACGGTAATCCTGCCTCCAGGAATCTCAGAATGAGACTGAGACTGAGAGCTGCCTCCTCCCACCTTATATTCCTCTCTAGGGCTGGGATTAAAGGCAGGCACCACTAGGATTAAAGGCGTGCACTGTCTGATTTCCATGGCAAACTAGTGTGGCTACTGGGATTAAAGGTGTGTGTCACTACTGCCTGGTCTGTAAGGCTGAGCAGTGTGGCTGTTTTCCTCTCTGATCTTCAGGCAAGCTTTATTTATTAAAATACAAATGAAATATCCCTACACGTTTGTGGGTGTGTGTGTCTGTGTGTCCACGTGTGTGTGTCTGTGTGTGTGGTATAGTGAGTGTGCTTGTGTGTCTGTGTGTCTACATGTGTGTGGGATGTGTATGTGGTGTGTCTGTGTGTCTACATATGTGTGGGGGTGTCTGTATGTGTGTATATGGTATAGGTGTGTATGTGTATACATGTGTGGTATGGGTGGATGTGTGTTTGTATCTGTGTGTGTGAGTACACATGTGGTGTGTGTATGTGTGTGCGCATGCGAGTGTGTCTATGTGCTTGTGGGTAGGTGCCCACCCATGGTGCATGCAGAGGCCAGAGGTTGATATCAGGATGCTTTCCTCAATGGCTCTGCACCTTACTATTTTGAGACAGTATCTCTCATTGAACCTGGAGTCCACCATTTGGGTAAACTGATTAGCCAGCAAGCCCCTGGGATATATGTCTCTGTGTCTGCTGGGGTTACAGGTTCTGGATCCAAACTCAAGTCCTCGTGTTCACACAGAAATCATTTTACCATCCGAGCTATATGCTCAATTCCAGATCCAGACTTCCGATCCCTCCTTCTATTCTTATGCTGTTGTGTGTTCTAATTTTATGTCAACCTGACACAGACTAGAGTCATCTGAGAGGAGGGAACCATAATTGAGAAAATACTTCCATAAGATTGGGCTGTAGATAAGCCTGTAGGGCAATGACTGGGGAGGGCCCTGCCCATTGTGGGTGATGCCATCCCTGGGATGGTGGTCCTGGGCTCTATAAGAAAGCAGGCTGAGCAAGCCATGAAAAGCAAGCCAGCAAGCAGCACCCTCCAGGGCCTCTGCATCAGCTCCTGCCTCCAGGGTCCTGCCTAGTTTGGGTTCCTGTCCTGACTCCTTCAGCTATGGATGGGGAAGCATAAGCCGAGTGAGCCCTTCCCTCCCCAAACTGCTTTTGGTCATGGTGTTTACCACAGCAAGAACAACTCTATCTAAGACACTGTGTATCACCTCCTACAAACTGCTTTTGGTCATGGTATTTACCACAGCAAGAACAACTCTATCTAAGACACTGTGTATCACCTCCTACAAACTGCTTTTGGTCATGGTGTTTACCACAGCAAGAACAACTCTATCTAAGACACTGTGTATCACCTCCTACAAACTGCTTTTGGTCATGATGTTTACCATAGCAAGAACAACTCTATCTAAGACACTGTGTATCACCTCCTACAAACCTCCTCATAATTCTGAAAGGGCCAGCTGCCACAAGACCATCTGGAGAAACTGAGGCATCAGATCTGATGACAGGAGGCTACTTGCAGCTGACCAAGTGCAGCTGTGATTCCCATTCCTGAGATGGTGTGGGAAGTCCTTCTGTCTATGTGTTGCTTTTATTAGTTAATGAATAAAGAAACTTGCTTGGCATGATAGGGCAGAGTAGAGCTAGGTGTAGGGGGGAGGAACTAAACTGAATGCTGGGAGAAAGAAGGCAGAGTCAAGGGAGACACCACCATGTAGCCAAATGGGAGACAGACGCTAGAACTTTACCCAGCAAGCCACAGCTGTGGCGATACACAGATTAATGGAGATGGGTTAATTTAAGATACGAGTTAGCCAGAAATACGCAAGAGTCCTTGGCCAGGCAGTGTTTTAAATAATATAGTTTCTGTGTGATTATTTTGGGTCTGAGCTGCCGGGCGGCTGGGAAACAAACAAGCGGCCTCTTACTACACTGAGAAGACAATTCAAGGCCTATGCCAGCTTCTCCCAGCTCAGAGAGGGGTGTTGCAAGATATTTGATTAAGCTGTGTTAAGGTGTGTCACTGTGACTGGTTTAAAAAAAAGTTAAATGTCCAATAGCTAGGCAGAAGGTATTGATGGGACTTGTGGACAGAGAGAGCTCTGGGAAGAAGAAAGGGGGAGTCACCAGTCAGACACAGAGAAAGCAGAACATGCAGGAGAGGTAAAAGCTACAAGCACGTGGCAGCATGTAGATTAATAGAAATGGGTTTATTTAAGTTATAAGAGGTAGTTAGGAACAAGCCTAAGCTAAGGCCAAGCTTTCATAATTAATGAAAAGTCTCTGTGTCATTATTTGAGGACGGCTAGAGGGAGAGAGGACCTGTTTCAGAGGGGGCATGCCCAAGTGGTTACCCTGGCCCCGCTCACCCCTCAGCACCTTTTCGGCCTCTTTGTTGGTAAGGATTTGTGGGTAGTAGCGGTTCAGCTGGAGGATGATCCTGTCCACTTGTTGCTCACTCAGGCGACCCTGTCCTGTCAAGAAAGGTGTGTCTTGTACCAGCCGGTCACAGTAGGTTTGATCTGGAACACATATGGATAGCATGGGTGAGCCAGCGCAACCTCAAGAGACACCAAATATGGTGCCCTTGGTGCTGACCACAGGAGGCCCACGCCTGCTGGAAGGGCAGCAGTCTCTCTGGAGGGTGCAGCTACAATTCTCATGTTAACCACAAAGAAGAAATCTACAGAATACACATAAAATAAATAAGAGAATCAAAATGTTACCACAAAAATTAACTAAACACAAAGGGAATCAGCAAAGGTAGAAACAAGGGCTGCAAAAGCTAAAAGACCTACAAAATACAGATAGCAGAGACAAATCTTTCATTCTCAGCAATTACTTTAAATGTAAATAGGATAAACTCTCTAATCAAAAGGCAAAGATTGGCAGAATGGCCTTAAAAACATATGCTCCACTCTTTCCAGTCTTGGCTCCAAGGTGACCAAAAGAAGAAGAAAGAGCAGTCAAGCCAAAAAGAGTTGTGGCCGTGTGCAGTCAATTTGCTGCATGAACTGTGCCTGGTGCATGCCCAAGGAGAAGGCCATTAAGAGGTTTGTCATTTGGAATCAGAATATTGTAGAGACCGCTGCTGTCAGACACTTATCCGAAACAGGTGTCTTCAATGCCTGGGTGCTTCCCAAACTCTGTGTCAAGCTGCATCACTGCGTGAGCTGTGCTATTCATAGCAAGGTGGTCAGGAATCCATCTCGTGAAGCCTGGAAGGACCGAACACCCCCACCACGATTTAGACCTGCTGGTGCTGCACCCCATTCTTCACGTAAAGGGGCAGCTTTGTGAAGACAGAAGAAAAAGACACCTTGGAAAAACAAAATGTGACATACACTTTTAAAAAAATGCTCCAACTAAATACTAACAAGACACTCATTAAAGACCTAAAGACACAAACAGGTTGAAAGTAAAATGAGGAGAAAAGACAGCCCACCTAGGCGTGTCCGACCTTTTGACATTTCAACATGGGAAGTTGTCATCTACAAACATTGTGTTCAAGAACAATTTCCTAGTTTGAAGTCAGCTTGCAGGTCTGTGTTGGGTTACAGTCACAGCTGTCCTCAGTCAGCCACATGTGGCCACAGGTTGAACACACTTGACTGTAAACATGAACCACACCAGAACACAGTGGTCGGATTAGAATTAGACAAAATATACTTTAAGTCAAAACTGATACAAGAGACTAAAAAACAAACAGCACATGTGAATTAAAGGTTAAGTCATCGAGAATATGTAACAACTATAAACACACCTGCACCAAGTATCAGAGCCCCAATGGGGAAATATTGATGGAACTGAAGGGAAAAACAGACAGCTCTATGATATTTAAAGATGTTCATATACCACTTTAAACAACACACCAGACAACTAGATAAAAGATCAATAAGGAAATGGAAGACTTGAACAATATCTAAACTATACCTAAAAGTCATACACAAAAACACTCCCCAGTAATAAAAAAAACCCACTTTTTCCAAGTGCACATGGAACATACTCTAGATCACAAAACATGCAGATGTTAAGCCACAAATAAGTCTCAAAATATTTAAAACCATTTCAACCAATGGCTCTTTTCGGATCACATGACATGAAGCTAGAAATAGATACAATCAGAGTTTACAAGTCTGGAGGAATTAATACAGAGGTTCTCAACCTTCTTAATGCTGTGACTCTTTTGATACAGGTCCTCATATTGTGGAGACCCCAACCATAAAATTACTTTCACTGCTACTTCATAATTGTAATTTTGCTACTGTTATGAACAGTAATATAGATATCTGTGTTTTCTGATGGTGTCAGTCTGTGAAAGGGTCATTCAACCCTCAAAGGGGTCACAACCCACCGATTGAGAACCACTGAACTAACAGGTCAAAATGTGGTGTGGTCTATGTGTTGTTTTTATTGGTTAATGAATAAAGAAACTGGCTCGGCCTATAGCATGGGAGGAGGAAGGCAGAGTTAGAGAGAAGTCATGGAGCCGCTAGAGATAGATGCTGGGAACTTTACCCAATAAGCCACAGCCACATGGCGATATATAGATTAATAGAAATGGGTTAAATTAATATAAGAGTTAGCCAATAAGAATCTAGAGCTAATGGGCCAAGCAATGATTTAATTAATACAGCTTCTGTGTGATTATTTCGGGGCTAAGCAGCTGGGAACCAACTGCTTCTCCAACAGATTGGTGCACCAATGTAGGTAACTACATCCACATAAAAACCTGAGAAAGCTTAAAAAGTAATTCTAGACACAAAAGAACAGAGTTAAGCATGGTTTGGTAGTGGCATTTTCTTGGGTGGGCCCTATTTGTTAGAAGCAAGCAGAGGCATGGCTCCTTTAAAAGAGGTTTTCCTGATTCAACCGTAGCAGAAAAAAAGCTGCCTGGTTTTAAAACTCAGCTTCCTGGGCCATGCGGCCAGCGTGAACTCTGGCTATGGAGCATCTGAATGGCATTTGTGGGGCCGGGTGTGTGTGTGCCCACTTGGGGTCAGGAGGAAAGTAGCTGAGACCATGCCCACGGCTCAGTGCTCCCTGCCTGGGCAGCGGGATCAGGTCTAGTAGGTGTGCACAGGCAGAAGACCATAGAGGATTCCTGCCACCACACACAGAGATATTTTCAGGCTGCGCAGTGCTCTGCATGACAGATTTAGCTATTACTCAGATAAAAGGGGTTTATGTGTTGCACGCTCATTCTCAGAGTTAAAGTGCTGAGTGTGGCTCCTACCTGGAGGCCCCAGAGGTAGCAGTAATGGTACCCCCACCATTTTAAAAGTGGAGAGAGGAAGAGCCAGCATCCAAAGCAGCTGCAGCCAAGCTGTTTACCATTTTAAAAGCTCTTCAAGACAGTAAAGAATTACAGATAATGCAATAGGGACAGATTCAGACACAAAAGAACTCTAAATGGATTACAGTGTTGGATAAATGTACATAGGTTTGGGAGAAAGAAGAAAAAGAGTATAGAGAGGTGGAAAAGAAGTAAGTTGCTTAAAAAAGCCGTTAAAGAGACAGAGTACAGACAGTCATAGATTAAAAGGAGTAAAGAAAAATAAGCCACGTAAAGATGGAAAATACACAGAGAGTCTGGATTATGTATATTATTGTGCTTTCTCTGAATTTTTTTTTTGACTGTGAAGGAGCTAAGTACAGAGAGACATTTCATTTTATGGACTGCTAAGCTAAACCAGCACTTATATTTATTTATTTATTATGTATACAATATTTGTCTGTGTGTATGTCTCCAGGCCAGAGGAGGGCACAAGACCTCATTACAGATGGTTGTGAGCCACCATGTGGTTGCCGGGAATTGAACTCAGGACCTTTGGAAGAGCAGGCACTGCTCTTAACCACTGAGCCATCTCTCCAGCCCTTATAAAGGTATCTTGACTTCAGAATTTGGGTGTAAGGATATGTTGCTTTGGAAAAGAGGTTCTTCTTTTGTTTCCACAGAGAATGAGAACCTGTGGATTCATTCTAGGCTAATATGGTTTGATAGATCACGATCCCCCCCCAGAGGTCACCATAAACACCCCCAAAAATTACTTTGCCCAGTAAACAGCAGGAAGAAATCTGGACAAAACTATGCCCATATTCCCAAATATTGTTTGTAAATGATTCTTTATATTTAAAGTGGGATATGCTACAGAGATTTACATTGGTATAGATCTTGGTTTATTGATACAAATTTAAGGTCAATCTTGTTATATGTATATTTCTGATCTTGATTAAGGTATTGTGATTGTGTAGTTCATTTTAAAAATGTAATGTATAATTAAGAAATATAGGTTAATAGATAATCATCTATAATAGTCAAGCTTGTAGTCATGTTAGTTAGATTTTCTAGATGTATAGAGATATATTTCAGTTAGATAGGTATTCTTCAAATATTTCAGAGACCTTCAGAATATGGCATTTAAAATATTTAAAAACTTAAGACTTTTCATGACAGTGAGACACGTCTGCTCCTGGCAGCACCAAGCTACTTCAAGAGGATGATGGGCATTGAAGAGGCTCCTTATAGAGTTGGTTGACCATTTGGCAAGAAACTGGACATGCAGGATATGCAGAGAAATGACTGCTAAACTTGCCTAAAGGTGAAACGATCCTTTGGGGTTTCTGCTTCATGAAAGAGTCTGCTAGACATTCTGCAGGACACAGAAGTAAGTGACAGACAAACTGCCAGTATAGGCGGAACTGTCTTTGAAACTTCCTGCTTCATGGAAAAGTCTGCTGGATACTATGGGCCTGTAGGCTGAAGATGGATGACCCAATGGTACAAAAGAACTTTGGGTGACTGTCCAGGTAGCAAGATGTCTCTGTCAATTCTAGAATTTTGGAAGTTGCTTGCAATGCACTTCCTGTTTACTTAAGTAATATTATATCCTTCTGGAATCTTTGATGGAGTTGAAGAATAGATATAGTTTTCCTTAGTTATGATAAAATATAAAGTAGATATAAATATTAAAACTGTAATCCTTGCTTGATAACTGTTTTGTTATATATAATTTTACTATGTTAAAGTTAAACCCTTCCTTTTTGCTTAAACAGAAAAGGGGAAATGGTGTGGGAGGTCCTTCTGTCTATGTGTTGCTTTTGTTGGTTAATGAAAAAAGAAACTGGCTTGGCCTATAGCATGGGAGGAGGAAGGCAGAGTTAGAGAGAAGCCATGGAGCCGCTGGAGATAGATGCTGGGAACTTTAACCGGTAAGCCACAGCCACGTGGCTATATACAGATTAATAGAAATGGATTAAATTAATATAAGAGTTAGTCAATAAGAAGCTAGAGCTAATGGGTCAAGCAGTGATTTAATTAATATAGTTTCTGTGTGATCATTTGGGAACCAACAAGCAGCCCTTCGCCAACAAAAATGAAACCACAAAATACATTGAAAGCAACCTCGACTCAAATGAGAAACAAACACACCAAGACCTAAAGAATGCGGCAAGCATACCTCTGAGAGGGAGAAGCAACAGTCATAAATAAATTCACACAGTTTACAAAGAGAAAGCTTGGGTCAGGCGTGGCACATGCTTTAATCCCACCACTCTGGATGCAGAAGCATGTAGATTTCTATGGGTTTAAGGGCACCTTGATCTATGTAGAATCCGGGCTAGCTAGAGTTACATAGTGCATAGTGAAGCCTTGTCTCAAAAACAAAGTTAACCTAATGGCCTAAGATTACACCTCACCAACTTTAAAAAAGAAAAAAGGCAACTAAATTGGAAGGGAAGGAGGAAGGGACTAGAACAACTAGCAAGTCAAACACAGAGCTAACAGAACGAAGGGAATAGCTGGTTAGAGTGAAGACAACCTCGAGAACATTTTTAAAAGAGAAAAATCAACAAAACCAAAGTTTATCCACTGAAATGGTCAACAAAATTAGCAGATATTTAAATAGACTGACAAAAATGACTCTAATTACTAACATCAGAAATGACAACGGGGTGGCCAAGAATGGTAATATACATCTATAGGTTTAGGATTTAGAATGCTGAGGCAGGAGGATTATAAATTCAAGGCAAGTCTAGGCTACATAATGTGAGACCAAAAACAAAACAAAACAAACAAACAACGAGGCCAGGAAGAAGAGCTGTGCACAGGTGTGGAGACCTGAGCTCAGTTCCTCTGAAATCACCCAAACCCAGGAATATCCACATACTCCTCAAGTCCCAGCACTGAGAAGGCTAAGACAGGCAGATCCCTAGAGCTCGCTAGACAGGGAGTCTAGCTGAACTGGTGGACTGTAGGGACCCTGCCTCATAAACTAAGGTGGGGACAGGGGAATCCCCAGCAGCTCATGGGCTGCTAGCCTGTCATACACTCAGTGAACACGATAAGGCAGACCCTGTCTCAAACAAGGCAGAAGGTGAAGACCGACACCTGAGGCTGCCTCTGACTTCCATGTGTGTGCTATGGCATGTGCTCACTCTCATACACACATGCAAACACATCACAGGATGGGGATGGAAAGATGAGCGAGGCTGTATAGAAGGACTCCAACTTCAGAGTCTGCTTGGGCAATTTAGTGAGGCCCTGTGTCAAAATAAAAATTTTAAAGATACATTTCAGTGGTATCTTTCCTAGCATGCACAAGGTCCTGGGTTTGGGCCTCAGCACTGGAAAGGATACATAAACTAGAGACATGAAAAGATGAGGAGGAGACTTAAACACACATCACTGAGTGAAAGAGCCTGTCTGAAAAAGCCTTATGGTTCTAATTACACCACACTGCAGAAAAGGCAATACCAAGGAGACAATAAAATCAGGGGTTGCCAGGCATGAGAAGGAAGGGAGGGATGAGTAAGCAGGGCACAGGGAAGGGTTAGGCAGTGAAACTATTCTGTATAATGGCATAAAGCATTTGTCAAAGCCCACTGAACATCCAACACAAGGAGGAAATGCTAGTGTAGATTCTGGGCTTCGACTAACAATAACAAAATGATAGAAAATGGTAATGATATGAGGGATGGAAGGGGAGTCCATTTCCTCAATCTCTGCACTATCTGCTCAATCTTCAGTTAACTGTCCCCCGAAAAAATGACCAGGCAGTATACACACAGGCAGTATGCACCCAGACAGTATTCACCCAGGCAGTATGCACCCAGGCAGTATGCACCCAGGCAGTATACACCCACACAGTCAGTATGCGCCCAGACAGTATTCACCCAGGCAGTATACACCCAGGCAGTATGCACCCACGTAGTATACACACAGACAGTATGCGCCCAGACAGTATTCACCCAGGCAGTATACACCCAGGCAGTATGCACCCACGTAGTATACACACAGACAGTATGCGCCCAGACAGTATTCACCCAGGCAGTATACACCCAGGCAGTATGCACACAGGCAGTATACACCCAGGCAGTATACACCCAGGCAGTATACACCCAGGCAGTATGCACCCAGGCAGTATACACACAGGCAGTATACACACAGGCAGTATGCACCCAGGCAGTATGCACCCAGGCAGTATACACATAGGCAGTATACACTTGCAGTCCTAGCTACTAGAGAGGGTGCGGCAGTCTGAACAACAAAGAGAGACTTTGGCTCAAGATAAATTCAACAAACAAGTAAAGTCTATTAAGAAAACTTCTTTGGAAATTTCCATTGTTGATGTTTATGGAAAAACTGGGGCAGGAGGGGGAGTCATGGAAAGCAGAGCAACCCTAAGTAGGAATACATTACTTGAGAAGGAGCCCAGAGGATCTTCCCTCACACCCCTGTTCCCCTGCTCCTCCTCCTGGCTGGTCTGTCTTCTGACTCCTGCACCCTCCCATCCCTGACAGTGCCTTGTGGGGGAGTCCTTTTTACCCAGGTGGGCATAGCCTAAGAGCATGCCCACCCTATGCCAGGAACTTTGGGGTATTTTCCAGGGGTTCACAGTGTTAACAGTGGGGCTGCCTTCACCAAAGACCCCACAAACACATCATCAGCCCAGGAGCCTGCTCTCAGAGGCTAGGGGTAGGGTTGTCCTGGTTGATAGTCATTGCTCCCCCAAGGCCCACTTATCAGCCATTCCATCCCTGTCTGAGGCCATCAGCTCCACCCCATCATGGCTGCTGGGGACTGGGAATATTGGTAGAGGCCCTGAAGTCTGTGTAGAAGACAGACTTACCAACAGCCCAGGGACACCCAGTGACTTGCCATATTACCAGGTGCCTTAGGTAGGCTGGCTCCAATGCCTGAGCATCTCACTAAAGAGTGCAGATGAACACTGAGCAGACTCAAAAAACAATCCACAGGCCAGGCATATTCTGGTCCTATTTACACCTACCTATAGGCTCCACCCTCCCACTAACTCTACAACTTCCACCCTTTCAGATAGGGAAATAAAGGCGTGGTAAACTTACAGTCAGCCTGGAGGTAACACAACCATGCTGAGGCTGTCTGTAGACATCCCTGGTACATTCTGTTCTGTCACTAACATATGGATCACTGTGAATTCAGGGGTCTGCTGTCTCCACACTGTGCCAATGTGTACAGGGCTGAACGCACAGTAGGCACTCACTGAAGAGTTCTGGAACGAATGGGCTCCAGTCCAAAGTCCAAAGGCACGGTCTACTGGTAGATAGAGGCCAGAACCTCATAGCGGCCTCCTCCCACCCTGAGAGCCGCTAGTTAGCCAAGATGGGACTCTGCTGCCCACAAGTCATGAGTCACAGGAGCCCTGAGTCACCTGCCATGGGTGGCCCAGCCCAGGGGCTGAAGCCAGCTGCACCAGAGCAAGGCATTTCCTGTGCTTCCTGCAGCTCTTTTAAACTATGCATGCAACCACATACAGGCAGCCGCTGGGTATCATGGAGACTCTGGCAAGGCTCTGCCTAGATACCAGGCCTCTGTAAACAAGGCCAGGAATGCCTTTACTAGATGAAAGCAGATGGACCCCTCTGTGCAGAATCCATGAGCCTTTGCCTGCATTTCCCCTCCCTGCCAGCTGGTACCCCGAGTATGGCTCTGTCACATCATCTTGAACTTCTGCAGCTCAGACCTAAGTCTTTACTCTGGCATTTGGGACCCTGAAGCTGCAGGCCCCACATGCCCTTACTCTGCCATAGGGGTCCCAAAGCCCTCTTGTCTGCAGCTCACAACCAGAGTCAGGACCCAGGCAGTAGGCAGTAGGCTGAGAAAACCTGGTTGATTTATGCCCAGCATATTTAACCCCGTTCCAAGAATTCACTCTCCTGGGGTCTACAACTTGAGCATCAACTCCCCCTGAAACACACACACACACACACACACACACACACACACACACACACACACAGAGAGAGAGAGAGAGAGAGAGAGAGAGAGAGAGAGAGAGAGAGAGAGAGAGAGAGAGAGAGAAAGCAAAGATTAATCTGTATGGCAGGCCCCCCAGCAGGTGCACTAGGACCACAGAACAATGGATCTGGATCTGTTGCCCCAGGGCTGCCCATCCAATCCTCTCAGGTTTCTGTTCTACCGTCTCCATCTCCCACCAGAAAAAGGAAGGCCAGTGAGGTGTCAAAAAGCCAGCAAGTAGATGGGAAAGAAAAAGAGTGTTTGTCGTGGCCACGGGCTGGCTGTGTCCTCCCAGTTAAAAGACACCCATCCTCTACCCCACTCCCACTGGTTCTCCTAGAGGTGGAATCTTTGCAGTGGGACTTGGAGACCAACACAGCTGAGATCTGTCCCATACATCCTGATGAACTTACTAGAGGATCCGGAAAACCAGAGGCAGAGCAGGGCCCAGGATGAATGCTGAGACCAGGCCCCCATTCTGCTCCTACCACTGACCAGCAGAGTGGTCTGGGGCACTTACCCAGCCTGAGATTTCATCTCTCCATCCCTAAACAGGTATAATATTCCTTATGTCTCCACATAGACATTCTGAACAAGAGTACATATTAGGGACTCAAGCAGGGCTCTATACATAGGTAGTGCTCAGAACTTGCAGCCCCAAACAAAAAGGGCCTGGAGGTATGACAAAGGAGAGCATGGTAGTTGAGGTTTCCTCTAGTCTGTTTACTAAGTCATCAGGTTCCTGCACCACCAACTCTAACTCCAGTTTAGAGAGCCTTGGGTACTTCTGGGTAACCCTGACTCCCTGGGCCATCCCAGGTGACCTCTGCCACAAGAAGCATAAGAGTGAGACTCCCAGAAACAAAAGTGCGGCATCTGGGAGCCACCACATTCCCGGGCTCTCTGCCAGAGGGGGGTCCCTCGCTGACTCATCCCACGGCATTCTTTTACAGGCAAAACTCAGCACAGCAATGTCACTGTGGCTGGCTGGGATCAGAAATAAAGTGGGTGAATCCCCAGAGCAAATTGCTGGCTCCGAATTTACTAGACCCATCTAAAGTAAGGGACGTAGCAGGAGTCTCGCAGACTCCCGAGCAAGCGGGAAGCACGGCCGTCTCACTGGTACCACAAGCTGCCCTGGAGCGCAGCGCCGGTCCCGCCTCCGTGGGGGTGAGTGCCATCGCGACCGCTCTAGAGTCTCAGCAGACTGGCGGTGAGCACCATTTCCCTCTCAGACCCATCCCGACCCGGGACACCGCCCCGCTCCGCAGGTGCAGCCGGTGCCGTGCACCGTGCAGGCGCTCACCTGCTGCTGTTTCCTCCTCCCGCGACGGCCCCCCACTCCGCACCCGACACCCCCGGCCCGCCGCACAGAGCCCGGGACACCCCGCCACCGCGCGCCGCTACGCCAGCGTCGCCGACGCCAGCTAACACCAAGGTCACTCGGCTCCCGTCGCCCGCCTGGCCCTGCGCCCACCTGTCATGGCGGAGGACACGGCGCCGCCCCACGGTCCTCGGCTGTCCGCCGCCCGGCCTGACGGCTCCGGTGATCGCAGCGGCAGGCCGGGCCATAAGCCCCGCCTCTGCCCTCTAGGCCCCGCCCAGCTACGGCGACAACGTCTCCAGTCTCAAGCCCCGCCCTCCAACTAGCCACGCCCCTTCCCCGTGCCGAGCTCGGGGCTGCGGGCGAGGCCTGGACTCTACTATAAACCACGCCCCTCACCAAAACCCGCCCCCTGTCATCCTTGGCTCAGGCTTCCCCGGGAGTTCCAAACTGCGCCCCAGTGAGCCCCGCCCCTGAGGAGTTTAGGCAGTAGTGGTGACCGGAGCCCCGCCCCCTCCAGCTTAAGTGACCCGGCAGAGGAGCCCTGTCCGGCTCAGGTCCCAGTCGGGATCAGAGACCTCAAATCCCGCCCCACGCACGGCCTCTCCAATAGCTCCTGGGGTCCGCGCCCCATCGTTAAGCTCCGCCCCTCTTCCGGGCGCGGAGCCCGCTGCCCTAGGAGGTTAGGAGGTAGGTCTGTGCTTCTCAGTGGCTCAGTTTTCCGCAGCTGCTCCCTGGCCACCCCACCCCGTCTCCCGGATAAAGAAACTGAGTCTTAAAAAAGGCGTGAATTACCCAAGGTCACATAGCAGGTCAGGCCTGGCAAAAAAAAAAAAAAAAGGCCGGTGGGCGATCATTGGCACCCAGTAATTGAGACTTACCGTGAGCTTGGTGGGGCATCCTTTTATCAAGTCCCCTATTTACGAAAGGGGACAGTGCCTGGCATTGCAACCTAGTTAGGTAAGTTATTTAGCTTGACTGAGCCTCAGTTTTCCTAATTATAAAATACGCGGCCTCAGGCAAATGTTTCAACCTCCCACTTATTTCCCTTCTGTTGTAGGTAGGCCTGGCCCTCCCAGCTCTGGTGCTCACCGCAGGAAGCCTCCAGGCCCAGGCCCAGCTAGGAAATGAAGGTCTGTGGGAGATGGGAGAGGCAAGACCCTCACAGCCAGCAATGGCGGCAGGCACCAAATTTTACCTGTCTCTGTTGGTGCTGCAAGCGCAGCACATATTAGAGCTGTAACTTGAGACGTGGGAGCCAGACCAGGCCTGAGGGCCCCTGGTCTAGGTGCACGCCCGGGACAGCCCAGGAATCCCTGGGTCCCTGAGCCCTCCATCTCTGCCTCAGTTCTCACCAGGGTTGCAAACTCTCATCTTGGGGATGGGAGGTTCAAAAGGCATCTGGAGATTGACTTGCAAGGTCGCTGGGAATTCCAAACTCTTGGACCCAGTGGTAGTGGTCGCTATACTCCTGCCCCTTGCTAAGCACGACAGAAAGCGAGGTTAACTCAGATTCCCCACAGGCCAGGCATTTGGAGAGCTCATCACCAGTCTGTGCAGGCAGAGGGACAGACAGCGTGGACAGACCTTGTTCCAGGTGATAGTGTGCACCTGACCTACACATGTGCCTAGGCCAGATCTGGGCTATGTCCTGCTGGAGCCCCGCTAGGACCACATTGGGACCATTCTGAAGGGCCTCTGGGGTGCATATTGACCCAATTATTCCACGTATATCACCGTGTTATAGTCGTGGGGTGGGACTGAGGGCTCCCTGTACCACCCATTTTTAGGCATCCGTTGCCAGACTCACCATCGGGAAGGCCAGCCTTCTGCCTTTACATCTTCTCCTGCACCTAACCTCCCTTGATCCCATGAGGGAAGCTGAGGCCTAGAGCATAGTCCCCCACCCTAGGTCTAGCAGCCTGATGTGGCCTCCCAACTGCAGGCTTCTTGCTTGTTGGCACTCCAGAGTTTGTACAACATTTGGTCCAATGACACCATGCCAGCTCATAGGGATCCTACACCCTAGACCATACAGGAGGCACCTGCCACCCCAAGCCTGCAGGGAGAGAAAGCCGTAGTCTATGACAGGGCAGCTACAGGTATGCAAGGGGCTACCAACCACACCTGATGTCCACACCAGGATCTACATGAGGTGCAAGGCACTCCCTAGGTCAGGGATGGGCCCTGGGTACTACCACCTCTTCCCAAGGGTAGGAGGGGGAGATGGGCACAGGCTGCTGCTCTCCCACTGGCAGGACCTGTGGGCTTAAGATATTTGTGGAAAGTCTGTGCAAACTTGTAGGGTGCCAGCTGATGTTACACCCGACCTCCTGCAAAGCAGCTGGAAGACCTTTTTCTCCGACACAGCCAAAGGAAAGCCAGAGTTGGCTAGAGTCACAGCCTGTGAGGCCAGACTTACTCAGGACCATTGTAATAGATGGAAAGAATAAAAGCCAGGTGCAGAAGATAACTCTGATTTGAATACAGTAAGAATAGTATGGGGTTTACAGCCAAGGAGGAGCCTGTGGAGCTTGGCAGATACAAAATTGAGAGATACCAAGAGGCTGAGGCTCAGTTGGTAGAGTGCTTGCCTAGCACACACGAAGCCCTGGGTTAGATCTCCAGCACCAAATAAAGTAGGTATGGCAGCGCACACCTGTGATCCCAGTAGGGGGGGCGGGGCAGAGGCAGGTAGATCAGAAATTCAAAGTTGTTCTTGGCTACATAGTTCAAGGTTATCCTGGGATAGATGATGAGGCTCTCTCAAAAATTAAGGAGTAAGGGAAGGAATGGGGCTGGGGAGATGGGATTAATCAGCCTGTCCCACAGCATGAGGACCTGAGTTCAGATCCACAGCATGCATATAAAAAGCTGGGAATAGCACCATATGCCTGTAATCTGAATGCAAATTTTGGTCTTCACATGCACCCATAGACTCATGTACACAGACAAACATGCAAAGTATAAGGATGCTAAAGCATCTGCTAGGGTTTGCATTGCATGGCTCAAACTCATGCAGATTAATTCACACAATGAGGTGTGACCAGGTTGGACTGCCAGGGGGTGATTAGGGCTCTGCCCTCTCAAATGGATTAATCCATCTGTGAATTAATGGATTAGGGGATTTGTGGGTTACGAGGAATGGCTTTGTAATGAAGGAAAGCTTTGCTGCCTTTCACTGTGTCCTCCTCCACTGAGCCACCCAGCAGGATGTCTTGCCAGGGGCCCAGGAGATGCTGAGGGCAGGCCAGGGTGATCAGACACCACAGAGGTGGGGTGGGGATGAGGAACTGGGCCTCTCCTAAGTGAACCAAGCGGCTCATTTAACTCTCCCGAGGTTTTCGGCTGCCTTCTACCACCCATCATAATCAGAGTCTGTCTGTCTCTTCAGCTGCTTCTTCCCTCCTCCTTCTCTTTTCTGGTACTTGAGTGTCACTTGGAGTCACCTGCTCTGTCTCAATTGGCTCCTGGGACCTACCACTGCTACAGAAGTTGCCCCAGTCTCACCATAATGGGTACCCGTCATATGGAAAAGGAAACCTCTCCTTTGTAATTTGAGATATTTCTCTCTGGCAAGTCTCTTGATTTGCTTGGGGACATCCCAGATTGGAATTCTTTATCACCAGGACACTTTTCTCTCTTCTATCCGTGATCCTTCCTCCCCACATGTTCTCAGCTCACTGCTGGAGCTCACTCCGCTCATGGCTGCCTCCTCTCTAGCTTGATCTCTCAGTTCCCTCCTGGAACTTTCTCTGTCTCTAACCAGGACTATCCAATTGTTTCTCTTCATCTCTCTCTAGGAGCTGCCTGAGCTATCTCTGTCCCTATAAACTGCTAGCAGGAGCCTGCTGTTTAAGTTCCCAGGGACACTGAGCAGTTTCTCTATGTCCTCCTGGGTCTCTAAGATGTTGAATTGCTCCCTCCAGCAGAGTTCCTGTTTATGACCCTTTCCCCCAACCTTTCCCACCTTCCCTTCACTCTTTTCTAAAGGATGTCTTTTTTCTGCTTGCTGCATTCTCAGCTGGCTCCTGTCTCTAACCATGGGCTCTTCCCATTCAGAATACCCACTGCCTTCTCTAATCTCTTTTCCTCCTTGAATTCGGAGGTGCCATTAAGTCTCCCTGTTTTACTGCAAATGACTTGGCCTCAGTACAGCCTAGTGGCCAAAGATGGGACACCAGATTTTCAAATTCTCACAGACTGTAACAACTTCTACGCAAACAAATTTTATCTGCTCTCCACTCTCAAAAATCTCTTATCTCTAAGCCTTCTTTGTTCCACAGATGGAAAGATGTTCTCTCCATCTGATTGTTAAATTCAGTTCTACAGAGATTCAGATGTCTTTGGGGGTGTAGATTATACTAAAATTTTGTTTTATGTTGTTCTACTCTATAAAAAGTTGGATTATGGCCCTCCCTCTCCAGACTCCAGCATGCTTGTTTTAAGGTTTCCTCCAAAATCTCTGTCCTGGGTCAGGTGGGTCACCTGACTTTGTGACAGGGAGAACAAAAATGTAATAGCACAGGAAAAGACAATATGTGTTTAAAACAGCCAAAAAGTAAACTATTCCCAATAGGGATCTCAGCTGCTTCTCTTACACTCCTTTTCTTGGTTTTGTCTAATTCTCTAAATACTCTCCCCTCTTAAAACTGTAAAACTTTGGTCTACACAGCGAGTTCCAGGACAGGCTCCAAAGCCACAGAGAAACCCTGTCTCGAACCCCCCCCCCAAAAAAAATGTTAAACTCTAAACTTTTGAAGCCTTAATATCATGTATCATGATCCTTTTTTTCCACATACCTTAATTTGCTTCCTTAAATCCTCACAACTTACATAAATTTTAAACCTTTTTTTCCACTCAACCATTTACCACAGTCATAGGTAGTTGGTTATTGAGAGCAGTCATTGAAAAACAAGTTCCTCTGCCTCCCGAGTGCTGGGATTAAAGGCATGCGCCACCACTGCCCAGCAAGTTAAGTTTTTTTTGTTTGTTTGTTTTTTGTTTGTTTTTCGAGACAGGGTTTCTCTGTGGCTTTGGAGCCTGTCCTGGAACTAGCTCTTGTGGACCAGGCTGGCCTCCAACTCACAGAGATCCGCCTGCCTCTGCCTCCCGAGTGCTGGAATTAAAGGCGTGTGCCACCACTGCCCGGCTAACGAGTTTAACATATTTATCAATGTAGTTCTGATGAGTTATTAATCTAGCCTTGGTAAAGCTCTGGCTACTATTATAATATCACAGGCTCACATTTTAAAATTTCCTTTGGTGGTTTTCTAAATGTAGACTTAAGTCCTTCCATAGTGCTGCAAACATATTATCTAGCCCTCTGTTTGGAGAGTGTTTATGCTTTTAACACAAAACTAACCTTTTGGGTCTTCAAGTTCCTGCTGACTCAAAGGTGTGAGTCTACTCCAGCTGTTTATAGACACTGTTAACTGCTTTTTCTACAGTGAGGATTTCAGTGCAGATTGCAGACAGTGCTCATGCTAATACATCTAAAATTTTTATCTTTTTGTAAACATGAAAAAACTCACATAAGCTCCAGGGAGTCGTGACCTGGAGATCCACTTGTCACAGGCGAAACTGACTCCAATTAAGTACTCCTGTCAGTCAACAGCTTAAGTCACAGGTGAAACTGAATCCCGTCAGTCAACAGCGTAAGCTTTCCCACCTACTGCCTATCCCTGAGGGTGGGCTCTTCCCTTCCCCCAGGCTTGGGGACACTTCCACAGCACACACCCAAAATAAAAATTTCCCCCTAAGCTCCTGAACTTTACCTTCAGTCCTTAGTGTATATCTGTCCCAGAAAATTCCCACTCAGCTGACAGACACCATCCAGGAATCTACTGTGACCTGAAGGCTGCTCCAAAACGGCCTACAACGTGCTAGCCCCAGGTATGAACTTGCTGAAAGCCTATGTAAAGCCTCATGAGACTGCTCCCTGTCTCTTCAGGTTGGGTCAGCAAATGAGATGCTTCTGACGAATGTTCCCTACCATAGCCTGGATCCCCTCCCCCCACCAACCTTTGACTCCGGGGCCCCAACAACATCCTAATTTCAGCTAAGAAGCGGGTACAGAAGAGACTACATCACCACTTCTCATTAACAAAAAGCTTCAATGGTTGTTCCAAAGAAAACTCAAGTTCCCAGACTCCAAAAGGCAGCCCAATGAGCTCAACCTGAACTATAGGATTTCTGATGGTTAGGTAAAAGCCAGCATCCCTCAAGAACTTGTGAAACTAGTTCCTATCTACCAAAAGGAGTCATTTCCCTTACCTCTGGCAGAAGGAAGTTATGGATATCTGTGGTTCCTATCAACATATCAAAGCTCATGCTGGCTTCCAGGCTCTCTAAGTATCACAAGTACTTGTTCCACACTTCAAAGTCTATGCTAGCTAGCATCCTAACCCTTCATCTCCTCCCCTAGACTAAACCCCATCCAGCTCATGGGCTTCCCTCCCAACTCCTCATTCTCACTATGTGTGCACACTCTCTTGCTCTGTTCTGTCTTCTCTCACTGTGTTTCATCTATTCTCCCGTCTCACCAATAGCCCTGGCCAGGTCCAGTCTGCTGGCCATGTTCAGTCTACCTTTTCTCTCTGCTTTAGACTCTTCCAGATGCCTCTGGTTGTTCTCTCTCATATCTACAATAAAAATCTCCCCTTTAACCATACCATGGAGTGGTCATATTGTCAGTTTATACACGCACAAGCCAGCAAAGATAAACAATTGTCTTGTGCACGCATGCACACATGGTGCTGACAAACACAGGACCTTGTGTAGACTCACGTGTGCTCTCCCACTGAGCTACATCAGAGCACAGAGCTGGCTGAAGTGAGGGCGCTACAGGATAACTGGGGAAGTGTTCTACAGTACATGCAAGTGATGTGGGATTTCCCTCTGTATGCTGTGATTACTATAAATGAATAAAGAAACTGCTTTCAGCCTATAGCAAAGCTATAGGGGAACAGAGCTAGGTGGGGAAAACTAAACAGAATGCTGGGAGAAAGAAGGGTGGAGTCAGAGAGAAGCCATGGAGCCTCCGGAGATAGACGCTGGGAACTTTACCCGGTAAGCCACAGCCATGTGGTGATATACAGACTAATAGAAATGGATTAAATTAATATAAGAGTCAGCCAATAAGAGCTAATAGGCCAAGCAGTGATTTAATTAATACAGTTTCTGTGTGATTATTTTGGGTCTAAGCTAGCCGGGCAGCCAGGAACCAATAAGCAGCCTTCCCCAACATGCAAGATCCATGAGCAGCTTTTCTGTGTTGTGTTTTTCTATATCCAGTGTAGCTGGAGTGGAGGGGACCAGCAATGATAGTGAAGTCAGAAGGTGACTGGCAGATAGGGGTATGCAGGCCAGGCAACTGTGAATTCAAAGTTTGAGGGATATGGTCTTGGCAGTAAAGTGGGCTTATAGTAATCTGCTCTGATTTATTCAACTCTCTGGATAAACAAAAGAACTGAAAGGTGAGTCTCAAAGAAAGATGGGCACACCAGTGTTCATAGCAGCATCACATACAGTAACAGAGGCTGAGGCCATTCACAGGTATCCAGCGAATGAAAGCAGCTCATCCAGGCCAGGCAGTGGTGGTGCACGCCTTTAATCCCAGCCCTCAGGATGCAGAGGCAGGCGGATCTCTGTGAGTTTGAGGACAGCCTGGTGTGCAGGACAAGCTCCAAAGCTACACAGAGAAACTGTCTCAAAAACAAAACAAAAAAGTTCATCCAGACAATGGAATATTTTTCATCCTTAAAAGGGAAGCAGAGGGGCTGGAGAGATGGCTCAGTGGGCAAGAGCACTGCCTGCTCTTCCAGAGGTCCTGAGTTCAATTCCCGGCAACCACATGGTGGCTCACAGCCATCTACAGTGAGATCTGATGCCCTCTTCTGGCCTGCCAGCATATATGCAGGCAGAATACTGTATACATAATAAATAAATAAACCTTTTAAAAAAAAAGGGAAGCAGAGAGCTGAGGAGATGGCTTATTAGTAGAGCATCTGCCTAGCAAGACCTGGCTTTGATCCCTAGCAATACGTGAACTGGATGTGATAGTGTAGCATTCAGAAGGTAGAGACTGGAAGATCAGGAGTTCAGGGTCATCTTCAGTTCAGGGCTTCCTGAGCTTTAGGAAATCCAGCCCCCAAAATAAATAAGCAAACAAACAAACTTTAAAAGGGGGGGGGAGCTGGGCTAGCTCTGTTGTCACACAGTGAGGATGGTACCAGCTAGTTGGTAGTCTGAAGCAGGGCAGTCTCTTGAACACACAAACTGGAGGCCTGCTGGGCAAGGCAGTAAGACCCCCATCTCAAAAACAAACTAAAAATCAAATAGTCAAGTCCCTGATGATGTATGACTATCATCCAAGCCATTTGGGAAACTAAGGCAGGAGGATTTGAGCAAGACAAGGCAGCCAAATTAGTGAAAAAAATGCCTTCAACTGAAAAATAAAGAGGCTGGGGCCTTAAGGAACCTACTGCTCTTGCAGAGAACCTGGGTTCAGTTCCTGGCACCCACATAGTTCACAACTCTTTTAAGTTCCACTCCAGGGAGATCCACTGCCCTCTTTGGTTTCTGTGGGCACCAGACACACATACGGCACATTCACATACATGCAGACAAAACACTCATACATATTTTAAAGAATTAAATCTTTTTAAAAAAATTTTATGCACCAAATTGCGGGGTGTCCAACTTCTGCCATCCTGATTACTACCAGGAAATAGGGATTGGAACTTAGCAGAACCCAGAGTTGTTTGCTGTCCAAGTCCGGGTTGGTGAACTGAACTTCTGGGAGAAGCTGAGCTGTTTCTGACCAATGTCAAGATCTATTGTAGCAAAGCCGACCTGGCCTGAAGCTGAGTGTGGGAGCCCACACGTGGATTTCTTCCACCTTGACAAAAGGTCAGAGTTCAGGCCTATTCTTGCTCCCTCAAGGTTACTGACAGGAGGTTTGACTCAGAGTATGATTACTAATGGGATGTTTTGACCTAACTGGTTACTTGATGCTTTGGGTATTTGAGAAGATAATCACTGTTTGTTCTTTGCATTTTGGAAAAGAAGTCTTTTGTCTTCCCCTCCTCTTTGGATTGGGCTATATAAAGCCTATGAAAAATAAACGTGGGCAAATTTGGTATTCACTGGGTTGCTTAACTGACTCTATCCCGTGTCCCTGTCTTCTTGTATATTTTTCTGCCAACATTTCTAATCCACACACCCCTACCCTGGAATGGACTGAGGATGGACCCTGAGAGCCAAGACCACAGGACCCTCAGAACACTGCTTTCCACAACCAACAAAGCTGGGAGAGCACTTCTGAGTCTGCCAGCCTACATGCCACTGGCTTGAATTCTGACCCTGGAAATGTGCAGCACACGAGGGCATCAGGACAAAGGTGTCCACAGATGTGACACCTGGGAATATAAAACACCCAGTGTCTTTTTAGCCAGGATATATAATTTATACTATAAATGTATGTGTGTATAAAATGTATATATATTTTATATAATGTAAATTATGGGGCATTCATCAGAGGGACAATGTGACTTTTATCAGGTACATGATTACTATTATGTAAGAAAATATAACCATGCTTTTAGCAGGCAAGGACAGCTGCTCCAGCTTCCTCTTGTCTACTTCTTCAGGTTCTTATTCATGGCTCAAACACATCTTTGTTCCTCCAGGAAGGATACAGAACAAACTAACTTTTCTCAATGGCTAGAGACAGGTCATAACCCAAACTGTGGGAGGATACAAGTATGTATAAAACTTTTTTAAAAATTATGCATATGTACACATGAGTACAAGTGCCCATAGACAGAAAAGTGACTTTCAAGGCAACAACAGCCTCCACCTGGAGCTCATGTTACACCTCACCTTGGAAACCAGCCTCCAGGCTATGAGGGCACTTGAGGGAGGGGGCTATGGGAGGGAGAAGGTTCTCCCTGACTGCTAGCAGCAAACCCAGACCTGTAAGTAACCAGTGCTCAGTGTGCTTCCATGAACCCATTAGCTCACAAGTCATCAGACTCTAGGAAGAGTCTCCAATGAGCTCAGAGCTCCAGGGAGTGAGAACACAAGATAGGTTTATGACAACCTGGTTTGACAGTCTGCTGGGATGGGTCACTGGGACAGAGGTTTCTGCCTTAAAGGGAGTTTATTATTTATTTATTTATTTTGGTTTTTTTGAGAAAGCGTTTCTCTATAGCTTTGGACCATGTCCTGGAACTCGCTCTGTAGACCAGATTGGCCTCTGCCTCCTAGGTGCTAGGATTAAAGGCATGTGGGCACCACTGTGCAGCTCTATAGTTTATTTAGACAGGGTCTCCTATAGCCCAGGCTAGCCTTGAACTTAGTATGTGGTTGAGGATGGCCTTGAACTCATATCCTCCTCTTTCCACACTACCTGGTTTATGTGGTGCTGGGGATTCTGTATGCTAGACAAGCATTCTGCCAACTGAGCCGCTCTCACGCCCACCTTTGTGTTTTTATGCAAAGAAAACACATTTATTTCTCTCACCTGCAATTTACAGATGAAAGTCCTGGGGGTCCCTGCTTGCAGGCCATGAATGAGGTACTGGCTACCTGTATTGCTGAAAGTACTTTATTAACATTTTCATATTCTATTCTGCAAAACTATATCTGCTTAAAATTTCTCAGTCTCTGTAAAAGAACCCTGGTCATGGCGCAGCTCCTTTGGGACCTCATTCCCATAGCAGTTCAATGAGCGGGTCCTGTAACAGCCACAGGTCTCCTCCGAGACAGACGGTTCCCTAAAGTCACCTAGGCTCCCAAGAGCTCCCTATACCTGGAAGTGACTGCCCTGGCCCATCTCCAGCTGGGCAAGTATTGAATTGCAGGCCTCTGGCTGGTGGGATCACCCTGGAAGGTAGACTTTGGACCTCATAGGCATTCCAGGGGCTGGCCTTGCAGAGTTCATCGCGTGAACCATCACGTAAGTGCATGGAGAGCTGGAGGAGCCACCAGGGCTCGGAGTTCCCATCCCAAAAGTCCAGGGGTCTTTGTCCACACTGCGGGTCACACCAGCCTGCTCTCTGATGTCGCTGAGGTCTCTGTGAGAAGAGGAGGCATGTGTTGAAGAGAAGACCTTTTTCTGGACTTACCCAGGACCTTAACAGACTCAGGCTAGACCACTGCCCAAGGGGCCATCTCCTTCTACTAGACGTGCCCACCCCCCACAAAGCCCTGCAACAAGAGCAATTTCTTCCTGGACCCCAGCTCTCTCATGCCCAGCGCCCAGAGAAAAAGAACTCTCCGGGGCTGCTTCAGAGTATAGAGAACAACAGGAGCCCAGCTGCCTGGCCAGGACCTGGGTGTGTCCCAGGCAGGAAAAAGATGTCACCACCTTTCCTTCAGAGCTTGTCCTTTCTAGGAGCCTGGAATTGGGCTACCTAACTTCTATACCCCCAATCCCTTTTAGTTTCTTCATTCCCCAAACACAAGCCAAGTCTCTAGGTTATTAGAGCTGGTCCTGCCCACCTGTTGAACCCATTCCCATCTCCAGCTTCTATACTTGAGGCCTCTGCTCTCTTCAGGTTGCCTGGCTGCCCCCCTCTTCCCACATGTGCCCCTTTCCTAAGGTGCTGTCTCCCTCTCCTCCCCACAGATGGACTCTCCTGAGCAGTTACTTCCAGCATTACCTCCCAAAAACATTTCCAGATCATGTTCCCGCCCATACCTTCCTACTAGGAAAGCTACAGGTCACAGAAATGAAGCAATGGTCTAGTGGTTTTGCGAATAAGTGAATGAAATAATGAATAAATGCTAGGATTACAGGCGTGTGACAGCAAGCCCAGTGTGTGCAGTTCTGGAAACTGAACCCAGGGCTTCGTGTTTGTTAGGCAAGTCCTCTGCCAGCTGAGCTATTATAGTATATTCCCAATCCCCAGCACAAGTTTCTTCTTGTGTGTGTGTTTTGTTTTGAGACAGGGCCTCTCTATGTAGCCCTGACTGTTTTAGAGCTAGATATGTAGGCCAGGCAGGCTTCAAACTCAGGGATCTTCTTGCCTAAGGAGTGTGAGCATTAAAGGTGTGTGCCATGACGCTCAGCTAGCATCATGTTTTTTAACATTACAATAAATGGGGAAAATTCAGTACCCTCATTAGGAAGGCATCAAGCATCTGGAAGAATTTAGGACAGCACTACTACACATACCAACAGCAAGATCAGAGGCCGGCTCAATATGCAGGCAGTGTGGGCCTTGCCTGAGAGGCAGATGGCCCCAAGCCTAGAGCACCCTTCTTCTTGGGAACCCAAGGCCAGGGGCTTTGAGGCTTCGGGTTATAAGCATCCACCATGCTAAGCTAGAGTTATCTGAAAGGAGGGAGCCTCAACTGAGGAAATTCTTCCCCAAGATCTTGGCTGTAAGGCATTTTCTTAATTAGTGATTGATGAGGGCCCAGCCCATTTTGGGTGGTGCCATCTATAAGAAGACAGGCTGAGCAATCCAGAGGGAGCGAGCCAGTAAGCAGCACCCACCATGGCCTCTGCACCAGCTCCTGCCTTCAGGTTCCTGCCGTTTGAGTTCCTGTCCTGACTTTAATGATGAACTATGATGTAAAAGTTTAAACCAAATAAACCCTTCCCTCCACAACTTGCTTTCTGATCATGTTTCACCAGTCATAAGAAACTCTAATTAGGACAGGGTGTCTATCTATATGAGACCTCCAGCCTGAACCTCAGACATGCATACCGCAGAGGACAGAAGCCTGCCTCCATTTAGAGCCCAGAGGCCAGATGCTGAGTGCAAAGGCAAACACACCAATGCCAACCGCAACCCTGGAGGTGGTTTCTACTCCACCTACCATCCAGACAGACAGATTCTAGAGTCAGAAAAGGCTGAGAAGATGGTTAAGTTAATAAGAGTGCTCAGCCAGCATGCACAAAGTCCTAAGTTCAATTCCTAGCATTGCACCAAGCAAGTATGGTGGCACCTACATGTAATTCCAGTACTTGGAAGGTGAAGGTGGGCAGATTAGGACTTCAAGGTCATCCTTAGGTCCTTAGCTACATAGCAAGCCTGAGGTCAGCCTAAGTTATAGGAGACTATCAGAGAGACCAAGAAGGATTGTGCCTTTACTAGTTCATTAAAAAAGAGAAAGCGTATCAAGAGAGAAAGAGCCATCACTGCAGCCTACCTGGCACTAGGCGAAAGAGAAAGTGAGGGAACATGGAGACCTAAGAGAGAGGAAGGCAAGTAACTCTGGCAGAGCAGACAGAGGAGACAATCGGAGGGCACAAGATCTTTGCCAGCTACTGCATCCCACTGAGTTTAAACTCAAGGTGATCGTACTAGATAGAGCAATTGCCAGGGCTAGGATGTCAGTCAGGGCAGGGCACTGGAACAGCTTTGGGGTTGGGAGTTGAGGCACCAGAGAATTAGGTGCACCTGGGTCCCCAGAATGTGGGGTGGCCAGTGTCCCAGGACCTGGCAGAGTCTGAGCTGGGGAAAGGGTACCCCTAACACTCGCCCAGCCTGTAACCGAGGTAACCCACGTGGTGAAGCTATGGTTGTCATGGGCCTGGCTGTGCTGAATCCCTGGCTTGCCTCCACCGCCACTGCCGCCGCCGCTGCTGCTGCTGCTGCTGTTGTTGTAGTTGTGTCCCTTGAGGCCCAGGTAGGCAGCTTGTACCGTCTCCAGGTCCTCGCCTCTCAGCTGGTACCAAAGCTGTGCCGTCCTGGAGGAGAGAGTTCAGGATAAAAGGCCTTGAGGGGCTCCTGTCTCCTGGGTGTGCACATGCAGAAACACCTCTACACAGCTCATCTTGGCTCTGGCTGGCAGCGAACAGCAGCAGGATACTTCAGTCATGGGAGTGGGACACCTGGGCTATGCGATGTAACAGCCATGGGCGGAGAAAAGCACGTAGGCTCCAATGAAAAGCAACTTAGCAGACAAGAGGTGGACATTTCTAGCATGAGGCAGTGTTGACCGCTGAGCACTATGCTGAGACACAGAGCAAACAGCACTGCTTTTAAAAAAATTAGTTTCTTCACTCACTTGTTTTTGCAGTGCTGAACAACATATACAGGGTTCTAATTTTTAAACTATGTTATTTTGTGGTGGGAGGCACATGCACCACAGGGCATGTGTGGAGATCAGAGGACAATTTGTGGGTCAGTTCTTTCCTTCCACTGTATGGGTTCCAGGAATAGAACTCAGATCCTCACACTTGACAGCAGGGCCTTTTACTCATGAGCCATTGCACGTGCCCCAATAGCATCCTTAACAGTGAGTAACACAGTGAATTTATGTGTGTGTGTTTTAACACAGTGAAACTGCCAGGTGTGGTGGTGCACACCTGTAATCCTAGACTCCAGTCTGTGAGGACAGTGATGCCCATCTGATGGGTGGAACATCCATCTGTGGCAGTCCAAAATGTTACTGACACAATAGACTGTCACATGTGTGTGCAAGCTCACTAAGTGTCCCCTGTATGTGGATGGGGAAATGGCTCAGTGGGGGAAAACATTTGCTGTGCAGCATGAGGACATGATGAGTTCAAATCCCCAGAGCTCAGGTAAAAAGCTGGACACATAATGCGAGTGTCTGTAATCCTAAGGGAAGACAAGAGGGGCAGAAGGGAAAATCCCGGATAGACACCCAAGGTTGTCTTGTGACTTCCACATGCATGCACCCATGTTCATACATGACCAACTGCACACACACACAGACAGACAGAAAGACCCCCTCCCTACATACACATGTCCTGTGCCTTCACAGCCCAGCTCTACGCCCCAGAATCCCAAGAGCCACAGTACCCACAAGAACAGATTGGGCCTGTCGGACCCTCAGACACTGCCCCACGGTACCTAGCAGGTGTGGTCAGCAACCCTACAGCCAGGCCCACCTCCTGGAAGGACACCGGCCACTGTACCTGTCGGCACGCTGCTGCTCACTCTTCTTCACGCACTTGAGGAGGCAGCAGGTGAGGAAGGCCATGGACATGAGCAGGATGATGGCGCAGCTCACGATGGAGGCGATCACGGCCACTTTGAAGCCGAAGGTCTCGTGTGGTGGCACAGCTAGAAGGAGAAAGCCACCAGGTCCTGGCACAGTTGACCCTGACCTGCTGGGCCCAGGGCTGCTAGGGTGGGGGCCACAGTGAGCGCCACTTTGGGGGAAGGCACTCAAGGTTCCAGTGGCTCAGACAAAGATGTGCAAAGAATGTATTTAAAGGGATTTATTGGGGGAAGACATAAGGAAGGGGGTACTTGAGCTGGATTTGGTGGGGCTCACAGAAGTTTACAGAATCGTAAACTGGATAAGTTCTAACAAGGAGCACAACATGGAGGCCCCTGGCCCTGACCCATGGTAACCTTGGCTATAGAAGGCAGCAGAGGCAGCTTTAGTTTTTACAGCGCCCAATGCAAAACTCTTCCGGGGCCTTCTCAGATCATCTTCCTGAAAGGGGCAAAATCAGTGGGAATGGCTACCCTTGCACAGGGTCAGTTGGGAGACCTCAGCTGTCACTGAGAACATGTTCCACTAGATTCTCAGGAATATTCTTTGAAAAAGACCCCAACAACATAATTTGAACAAAAAAATTGTATAAACTGTATAAGTATAAAATATCTACAGCAGGCATAGCCCAGGTCCCCAGGCCATTCTCAGCTCCCTGACTGGATGCCAAGCATCGAGAGTTTAGACTCCAGCTCTCAGAGACAGGATATGTTCTGACCAATGATGGATAAAGAGCTGTGATACAGGACAACAGCTAAGAATCATCCACAAGATGCAAGCGGTGTGCCCTTTGCCCCAGAGGCCTAACCCCACAGAGCTCATTTCTGGGACACCTTGCCACCACCTGGATTATGACGCTGACAGGCTAGCCCTGCCATTTTGGGTCCTCAGTCTCTCAGAACCTAGTCCTTACAGGCTCAAAAGACTGAGCCAATACCAGGATGTTAAAGGCTCTGAAGTCCTGCAACATGCACACACACGCTAAGCACCAAAGAATTTGACTCTGTGCACTAACATAACAGACCAGCCTTCTCTTAGGAAAGGCCACATGGGTACTGGACAATCAAGACAGGTTCTGTCTGTTTTACAAATACAGCTAGACAACTAGAAAGTGCATCTTGGGGCTGGAGAGATGGCTCAGTGGTTAAGAGCACTGGCTACTCTTCCAGAGGTCAAGAGTTCAATTCCCAGCAACCACATGGTGGCTCACAACCATCTGTAATGAGATCTGGTGCCCTCTTCTGGCATGTGGGCATACATGGAGGCATAATGTTGTATATATAATAATAAATAAATAAATCTTTAAAAAAAAAGATTCCCTGAGACAGGGAATCCAGGGCTGGCACAACCCTGACCCTTGCACTCCCAATTCCTAGAATTCTTGGCATCTAGAATAGAACACCCTTCAGGGATGCCTGAGGCATTCATGAAGAGAGAGTGGATAAGGAAGTGGGTAGGGTTTGTTTCCTCATCACAGATGAGGGTGAGTGACCAGTCAGGAGTCAGGGCAGCTGCAGGATGGAAGCCAGCCCCTGGATCTGATATCTGTATTCAGTCACGGTAGTAGGCAACAGTGGGAAAAGAACCCTCAATGAGGAATAGCCTAACTACCTTCAGTGTGACAGTATTTGGGGTCCGCATCTCACCAGCCCACCAGCAGCTGAGCTGGGGCATCTGGAGGGGGTGTTACCTTTGCATACAGGGCTTCCTGAAGACCAGTCGGCGATGCTCCCATTCCAGGCGCAAGTGAGGAGGCCAGACCCCACCATCTGGTGTCCAGAGGGGCAGTGGAACATGAGCACAGTCCCCAGTGAGGTGCCATCTCCACGGACAACTTGCAAGGTGCCTCGAGGGGGCGGATGGAGCTGAGCACAGGTGCCTGGAGAAAGAGGTGGCTATGAGGCTGGGGTGCGGTGAGCAGAGGGCAGAGGGGTACTGCCTCAGCCCCCCAATACACAATGATTAGATAAGCATTGTTCGAAAGGCAGGAGGGAGGGAGGAGAGAGAGACAGACAGGAAAAGTGATGTTTCTCCTAATAACAGAAAGATAAACATTAACTCATATGAACAAAACAAGGAAAGAGATTTAGAAAGTAAACAAAACTCCAATCTCTTTGATTTGCAAAGAGATCTTACCAATAAGAGTTAAATAAAGAATTTTCTTTTAAAATTGAGCTAATGTGTAAGCAAGGACTACAAGAGATACAATGGCTAGCAACCACAAAAACATGCTCACCACACAGCAAGCCACGAAACTTGAAAGGCAGCTGATAGCTCCCTCAGCAAGGTCGCTAAGATTTATTTTTTTATGTTGCTTTGTTTTTGTGTTTTTTGAGACAGGGTTTCTCTGTGTAGCCATGGCTGTCCTGGAACTTACTCTGTAGACCAGGCTAGCCTCGAACTCACAGAGATCCTAAGGCCTCTGCCTCTCAAGTGTTGAGATTAAATGTGAGGCACCAGACCCAGCTGCAAGGGCTGTTCACCATGGTATCACCTCTCCAGGCCCAAGGGAGCTGATAAAAAGGAAAAAAATGAGATGGGGGTGTCACCCTGCCAGAGCACTGGCCTAACATCAAGGCTCCGGGTTCCGTCCCAGCACGACACAACCAATGACGATGATGACGAAAATCAGCAGAAAAGGGACTCCTTGGGTTGCAGTGATAGCCATGCCTTCCTGGAAGCAGAACGGTCACCTCAGAGCCTGGAGAGACAGCCACAATCTGAGAAGCATCCACACTCTAGCAAGAAGCAGATTCACCCATCAAGGTACAAACATGCTAATGCACAGCCCCAAATTACAGCAAAAGGTTAGGAAGCAACCAGGGACACAGAAAGGCCAGGGAGAAGCTGGCTCAGTCGGTAAAATGCTTGTCATGAGAGCATGAAGACCTATATACTAGCTTTCACTGGCTTTGGGTCGCTAGCTATCACAGGTACAGTCATAATTTGATTTTTTTTTTTTTGAGACAGGGTTTCTCTGTAACCCTGGCTGTCCTGAAACTCTCTGTAGACCAGTCTGGCCTCAAACACATGGAGATTCACCTGCCTCTGCCTCCTGAGTGCCGGGATTAAAGGCGCGTGCCACTACCACCTGGCCATAATTTGAACTCTTAATTCCAGGGTCTCATCTCGCCTCATGAAGCATCAGCCCTGTCTCCACAGACATCAGGGCAGGACCGAAGGAAGCTGACTTCACGGACTAATCATGGCCCACACTCCTCCTTTGCCTTTTCAGAATCCTGGAATGTGGAAACAAACTATCCCCTGGCCAGGGAAGTGGCCATGGGATTTTGGAGCTGTGGTAGACATGGCTGGGCAGACACTAGCCAGGCCCAGGGCTCTTCCCCAGGATGCCAGGCAGCCAACACTTCCTAGTCCTCAATTTAGAGTCACAACTTCTGCATTCTTCTGCAGCTGAGCTGGCAGAGCGGAGGCCCACCCTCACCACCTGCTACCAGCCTGGTCACAAGCTAGACAGAGACGAGGTGGGGGTGGGTAGCAGCACCCACAGTGGCCCACCAGCACAGTGCTTTGCTAAACTGGAACTTCATCACAAAGGGTCCAGAAGCAGAAGTATCTGCCACACAGGATGGCCATGACAGACTACAGCCTTCTATGTACCCAAACCAGGCTAGTCCCGGCTGTGGAGCCAGGGGACCTAGCTCAGGGCAGCCTTTATCACCTGGGGACTTCTTACCCTGGGCTTGTATCATCACCTGCAGATGAAACACCAGGCAGCGATGCGAGAGGACTGGACAAAGAGAAGTCTGTGGCCCATCAAGGAAACCACCCCGCGGTCCACTTCCCCTAAATATGTCTTAGCTGCAGAGAGGGTGGGGCACCGCAATGTCCCCACTTGGTTCACACTATGTCTGTCAGCAGCCACATCCGGTGTTCTGGGGAGGGCTCTGCTGGGACAGGGTGCCTGTCCTCAGCTAGCGGCTGTAGGCCTCGGTATACCTCACAGTCAGTCAGTCACGAATCTTAAAAGGCAGATTTCCTGCCTTGTCATGGAGCCTCGCAACTGTGGGGAATGAAGGGTGAAGTTACCAACAGCGACCAAGGGAAGAGGGCCAACTAGCCCTGCCACACTGGCTATCAGAAGCTCAGAAACTTCTGTCAAACTGAAGAACTAAATAAAAGCAGGAAAACAGCTCTAGTGAAGTCTAACCAGAGGGATGGCAGCCCTGGAGCAGAAGGTATGAAGTAGGCAAGGTGGAGAGAAGAACCTGGGGCAGACTTAGGGAGACTCAGGATGGAGGGGCTTCAAGTTTAGTCCTGGTCCCAAATATGACATTTCTACCAGTCCTCTAGGGAACTCACAGGGTGTAGTGTCCAGCCTCCTAACCACTGTTCTTCCATTTTAAAAGTTAAATAGAGAGTTGGGCGGTGGTGGCGCACACCTTTAATCCCAGCACTCAGGAGGCAGAGGCAGACAGATCTCTGTAAGTTCGAGACCAGCCTGGTCTACAAGAGCTAGTTCCAGGACAGCCACCAAAGCTACAGAGAAACCTTGTCTCGAAAAAACAACAACAACAAAAAAATTACATAGAGGAGTTTGGGCAAAGGACAGAGGTGGACAGTGGGGATATGCCCTTCCTCCTCGTGTTACTCAAAGAGACTTCAAAACTGGTAGGCCAAACTTCCTTTAAACAAGCTGAAGCACAGAGAAAGTGGCCCTGGCTGGGTGTCTCCCAAAACAAGTCCCCAGACTTTTCCCCCATATTGGGGCAGGGGAAGACACTTGGGCTCCTGGATCTGATCGGAGAACAAGTTCCAGCCCACATTTCACACTGGCCTCAGACTTCCTCACCTGCAAAATGGGTATTCTGCCCTACTGGGTCACTGGGAGGGCAGGGCTGGTTCACAGAACCTGCCTCAGTGGAACTTGAACCAGTGTCTTGTGTATGCCAGGCTGCCTTGAATTCACAGTGTAGCTAATCAACCGCTACCCCTCTGCCTCCACCTCTCCAGTGAGGGGATTAGGTGTGCCACCACACTGGGTCTGTGCTGTGCCAGGGTTGGAAACCTGGGCTTCACGCATGCTAGGCAAGTATTCCTCCAGCTGAACCGCGTCCCTCAAGTAGGACTTTAAGCCACGTCTCAAGCACTCCAGTCCATGGGTGCTTGTAGTGATATTTCATTTGTATTTTAATAAATAAAGCTTCTCTGAAATTCAGAGAATAAAACAGCCACACTCATCAGCCTTACAGACCAGGCAGTGGTGACACAGACCTTCAATCCTAGTAGCCCACTAGTTTGCCAAAACTGGTAGTAGTGCACGCCTTTAATCCCAGCACCCTAGAGAGGAATATAAGACGGGAGGAGACAGCTTTCACACACAGTCTCATTCTGAGATTCTTGGAGGCAGGACCGCCACTTTGGACTGAGGTAGATGTAAGAGCCAGTGACTGACTATTTTGCTTTTCTGACCTTCAGGTTGAACCATTCCTGCCTCTGGGGTTCTTACTAATCGTGCTACAGGTACTAAAACACATGCAGGCACACACGCATGCACAGTCTCCATCTCCCAAGTCCACAGCACAAGGGACCTCCATCCCGACAGGAGTCTCTTTTACTCATCCCTGGGCCTGCAAGGCTAGTAGGTTCTGCTCTGGGGTAAACTCATCTTCTAGATGAGGAGGCTGAGACCCACAGATCTGCTCAAGGCAAACACCAGGGTGGGCACCTGGGTTTCCTCAGCCTCGAGTGGCCTTTAAATGATTGCACAGACAGCACCGGGCAGGCAGGCAGAGATATGCTGTAGAAGTCTGAGGCCTGCGAGTCTCTGGTGGCACAGGCACTCAGGAGGCTGAAGCAGGCAGGGCCGAGAGCTCGAGACCAGCATGAGCGACCCAAGTAGACCTTCAAGGGATGCTTCAAGGCTTTTCCAAGAGCCAGACATGCTGGTGCACACCTTTAGATCCAGCATTCGAGAGGCAGAGGCAGGCAGGGCTCTGAGTTCGAGGACAGTCTGAACTACAGAGTGAGTTCCAAGACAACCATGGCTACCCAGAGACTCTGTCTTGGAAAAACAAAGGGTACTTAGAGATAGACCTCCAAACTTAATCTACAGACCCACAGTTACTCCTCATCAATGCTCCACAGACTCCCTCTGCCTTGCGTCTAAGAATCGAGCCCATCCGCCCCTCCACTGCTCAAAACGTCCCACCAAGCCCAGCCCCAGCGGGTACACTCTACTTCCTAACTAACATGAAGACACCCCATGTTCCCAGGCAGACACCCAGCTAAGCTGACAGCAGGTGACTTTCAGCCCTCTCTGGGAACTGCCCTGGACACTGGACACAGCATATCCCGCAGTCCATCATGTCCATGCATCTGACCTCTGCTCTGAGTCGGGGGCACTTTTTTGTTCCATGTGAAAGTAAATTTTCAAGAGAGTGAAAAGCAACATGAAGCAAATGGGATTAATGCTAATATGAAAAACACACACGACCCAGCTGGTCCTCTAGGCTCAGGACAGAGCAGAGGACAGATGGGCACAGCAAGGTGACCCTCCCAGCCCATAAGAGTCTCTAGCCTGGCCCCCCCTGACATCTCAACCCAGTCCACTTGCAGTAGCTGTGTTCCCAGATCCTTCCTCCCTGAGGTGCACAGGACTGGATCTGGGAGAGGCCCTCCTCCTCCTCCCTTCTCCTCCCCCAGTCCTTGAGGCCAGCCGGATGCTTGGGGAAAGAGCCTTGTTTGTTAATCTTTTATCTGGAACCTTGGACCACAGGCAGGGGCCAGCATCTTCTGTCCTTCCTGGGGCCCTCAGCCCCCTCACCCTGACCTTGTTAATAAGTTCCCTTTTATGTTGGCAGAAGCTATGTGAGGCAGGCTTCTGGGCACAGCCTCTCCAGGACTTGGTAGCCAGGCTTGTGTTCCTACCTGCCAGTGAGTCCTTACGTAATTTTCTCTGGGTCTGAATCTCTCCAAATGCCAAATGTGAATCATGGTGATGGGGGGGGGGGCGGTCAAAGTTCTTCGCAATGACTGACTTACACACACACAGGCACTCTGACAACAGGGCCCCTGAGACACCGGCAGCCAGGACAACACATAGCTCTAACACTGAGTATACAAGGCCCAAAGCCTGGCCGTGTTTCCCCTGGGAAGCCATCTGTCCCTTCTGAACCTATCTTCCCATGCCCCTGAAACCATGGGCCAACTAGGCTGGGCTCCATATCATCAGCTGTGGGCTCCCTTCCATGGCAAGACGGAGAATATTCTAACCAAGGGAAATGTAGCCCTGAATCTTATGGGGGAGTATATGGCATGGGGAGGGGAGCCTCATGCTGATTCACACTGGCTATCACTGGGTCTCAGTTTACCCTATGTAATATGGGCACAGCAGGCTTCAAGGATGAAGCCAAGAGCACACTCAAAAGGCCCACCAGCACCTATCCATTGAGCTTCTCTTTTTGTACTTTTCGAGGTTCCTTCTGGGAGTTAGCAGAAGGTGGCTTGCAGCCACTGGAACCCTGTGTTCCTGGAAAACCTGCCCTCGGGCTGAGTCAAAACCCTCCCCCCAGTCCTGATAGGAGACCCTGGCTGAGGGGGGTGGGGGTGGGACGATGACAACACTCTTAGTCCTGCCCTGCGTCTGCCTTTCCTACCCACAGGAGACCTGACCTTCAGAATGCCTCTGGCCTACTCAGTACAGGGCCCATTCTACAGATTGTGGGGGCCAATTATAATTTAACATCCCAATTATCTTTTTTTCTTTTGACAGCACCAAACTATCTCCAAGAGGTTTCAGGCCCCTTCTTTTGCCTTCGCAGCCTATTAAACAAACAAGACAGGCAGCCTGAAGTCCCACTACTGCATTATTCAAGGACAAGGGCTCCCTTTGTACTCGGCTAGCCCTGCCCCCAGTCTGGACGCAGGAACACAGCACTCACCTTGCATCTCATAAGGGAACTGAGGCACCGGGGTAGGACTCATCCCAGGTGTGAGGGGACTGCAACCAAAACTCCAACAATGGGACTTGGACACACTGAGAGGACACTAACCCTTCCTGAAGCCAGGCAGAGCCAGGGACACCAAGACTCTGACCTCTAGGAACTTCTCCCCCTGAGATTCCCTATGCAAATAGTCTTTTGTATGCAAAGTCAGCAGGGCCTCAGGCCACCCTAGGGCTACCTTTTCCAGTTGGTGACCTATTCCTCCAGGCGGAAGGTGCTCACTACTGGAGCGCCCCTTTTCTCCAGTACTACCAGACCCAGGGTTGGTCTCCATAAACACACAGGTACTCCTGTGGATTAACAATTAGGAAGCTAAAACTAACCACACCCGTGGGGCCAGCAACGGTCTGGCCCGCTGGGATAGTATCAGACAAATCAAATCCACCAGAGCAGCAGCAGTTCTCAACCGCTGTCTGGACACCTTTGGGAGTCCAAAGACCCTTTCACAAGACTATCAGAAAACACAAATAGTTACACTGAGATTCGTAACAGTAGCAAAATTACAGTTACGAAATAGCAACAAAATAATTTTCTGGTTATGGAGTCACCTCAACTTGAGGAGCAGTATTAAAGGGTCTTGGCATTAGGAAGGTCGAGAACCACAACTCTAAGGTGAGGGCAATGCTACGCCCAGAGCAATGGGGCCAAGCCCTCCTCAGAGACACCCCTTGGCTGCAAAGGATAGAGCTCTTGGAAGAAATGAGGGGTTCAGTTTTGGTTGTTTCTCAGAGTTACCAAAACTGAGATTAGAAACCTTTTAAAGAGGCTGGGCGGTGGTGGCGCAAGCCATTAATCCCAGCACTCAGGAAGCAGAGGCAGGCGGATCTCTGAGTTCGAGGCCGGCCTGATCTACAAGAGCTAGTTCCAGGACAGGTTCCAAAGCTACAGAGAAACCCTGTCTCAAAAAACCAAAACACACACACACCACCAACAAAAACAAAACAAAACCCTCTTAAGCACATTTTAGAAACGACACACCTAAAAGTCACTTTGCCTCCTTCCAGAGACCTCTTCACAGCCTAGGCGCAACCCAGGACTGGGCTGCTGGATGACCTCAGCCTCTCCACTCTCACAGGCTCACTTTCCCGTTTTACAAAGTGAGGCTGGAGTAGTCACCGAAAAACTTCAAAAATTAACACCTCTCTCCCACCCAGAGGCCACCCCGGCAGCTCCCTCCGCCCCCGGGCCGCGCACCCCGCCAGGTGAAGCCGGTTCGACTTCCGCAGGCGTTCGGGACGGCGGCTGGGCAACTATCGCTGAACTCATGCAAACGCTAGGAGATGCCCGCCGCCTGGTTTCAAGTCGCTCGCTGCCGGTTTCGGCTCAGTTGGGGGCTCGCCCGTCGCATCGATGGGAAGTCGGAAAAGTTCCTTCTCGAAGAGGCCTTGGCGGTGGGACGCACGCCCCCTTCCTGGACACGGTCCCCAGCACGGCAGCCCCTCGCCCCTCGCCCCTCACCCCTCCGTCTATGAAAAGGGCGCTCAGACCCGCGTCCCCAGTCCTCACCTGTCTGGTTCCCTGGGGTCGGCGTGGCGTTCCCGTTCCGCCCCCGGGGCTTTGCCCTGCGGCGGAGGGTCGCAGACACCTGGGGCATCCTGAGCGCTCAGCAGCGGTCAGGGGAGCCTGCCTAGGTGGAGGCGGGGCCTAAGTGAGGGGCGGGTCACTAGAAGGCGGGACTGTCTCTAGTCACACCCAGGACACGCTGGTGTTGAACTTTTAGTCAAGTCCCGCCTTCGCCTTGGGATGGGACCAGGCTGACTGAGGCAGAGACTGGACACCAGGTAGAGCGGATTTTGAGGAGCCCCAGGCTGATCGCCCAGAAGTCAGCCCTTGAGCTAGAGTCCCTCTGGTAATCTGTCTGTAAACCGTCTCACGGCCCTCCTCAGGACACGGGCCAGGCAGGTGACCTTGGAGAGTGCAAGCCTGGCAGGCTCTCCAGCCTCTGCTTTCTGAGCAGTGAGAGATGCATCCTCATTCTCCTCTGGAGTCAGGGTTGGTTACACCCACTAATCTCCCCTTTCCACTTGAACTTGTGGGTCACACGTGATGGCTTTCTTCAATTTCCTTAAATCGAAATCAAGCTTATGTCCGTTCTGCCAGATTGTGAAAAGTAGGTCCATCCACACACCTCACTACACCAACCCCCTCCCATCTTCCCCAGCACACTCTGAGACACCAGTGTTCCTTGCCCAATAGCCAGAGATCCCACTGCCCTGTGTGGCCCCCTCTCTGCCAGTGGGGACTTACAGGGAACTAAAGTGCCCCTGATGCTCGGGTGGAAGCTGTCACAGATGAGAAAATGGTACCCACCACCATGAGTAGCTCAGGCCTCCAGGTGTTCAGCATTGCTGGCCAATAAGACTATTGAGGTGGAGATGTTTCCTGGGTCTGCAGAACAGAGCGCTACACAGAGCTCCACACAGAACAACAGAACTGTGTTATCTCATCATACAGGAGGTGGGAAGCCAGAGATGGGGGCTGGGCAGGGCCAGAGCTCTCCAAAGTCCTCATTGAGCATGTTACTTTTTTCTTTAGATTTTTATTTTATGTATATAAGTGCTTGACCTGCATGTATATACGCCTTGTGCATGCCAATGTTTGGTGTGTGTGTCACCATGTTGAGCGCTGGGAACCAAATTCAATCACATTCCAAGAACAGCAAGTGCTCTCAACTGTTGAGCTATCCTTCCAGCTTCTGTTTTCTTGATTCTGTTTCTTTTCTTTTCTTTGAGATAAGGTTTCTCTGTGTAACTTTGGAGACCTGTCCTGACTCGCTCTGTAGACCAGGCTGACCTCAGACTCACATAGATCCACCTGCCTCTGTCTCCCAAGTGCTGGGATTAAAGGCATGTGCCACCAATGCCCAGCTTTGATTCTTTGTTCTAGTTTCTACTTAATAAAAAAATGATAATTTTTATCCTCAAAATCTTTCACAAAGTCACAAAGTGGTGGTGCATGCCTTTAATCCCAGCACTTGAGAGACAGAGGCAGGTGAATCTTTGTGAGTTTGAGGTCAGCCTGGTAAACAGAGTGAGTCCCAGGGCAGTCAGGACTGTTCCACAGAGAAATCTTGTCTTGAAAAACCAAAACCAAAACCAACCAAACAGAAACAAATAAACAAAACAAAACAAACTCACAGTGGACCAGGCACCTAAAGTTCCGTTGTCAAAGGCTCATAAGATTCAGATAAGCAGCCGGGTGGTGGTGGTGCATGCTTTTAATCCCAGCACTCGGAAGGCAGAGGCAGGTGGATCTCTGTGAGTTCGAGACCAGCCTGGGCTATAAGAGCTAGTTCCAGGACAGGCTCCAAAGCTACAGAGAAACCCTGTCTTGAAAAACCAAAAAAAAAAAAAAAAAAGATTCAGATAAGCATGAAGAACTTGTGGACTTCTGCTCTTTTTAAAAATGTTTTGTCTTTTAAGAATAAAAGAAATTTTTAAATAACCCAAATTTGTACCTCCAACAAGCTAGATGTTAGGTGAAACCAGAATTTCCCTTACAACGTTTCTGCCAGGCCCTTTAGAACCTTCTATAGGAACCACTGGGGTTAGCTTCCTGGTGGCAGATTAAGGGAAGGATATGCGCGGGGTTCTGGTTATGTCTGGGTTATGACCACTTTGCTGTTCTACCTGGTAGTTGAGCCAGTGTGTCAACAACTAGCACCATCCGCAGGTTCAAAAATGATGGCTCGGGGACACCTTGAGGATGTGTGTGTGTGTGTGTGTGTGTGTGTGTGTGTGTGTGTAACTGAGTACACAATGGGGTACAAGGGGAAGGGGACACTATCTATTAGGAGCTGGCTCTTCCTGCTTTATTCCTGGCTGCTGTAGGGCAGCGAGGTTTCAGGCATTCTTTCTTCTGGCCTTTTTACTCTTTCCTGGATTTTCTGGCTTTGCTACAATGAGTGAGTATATTCTCTTATCAGAAAACAGGAAATAGGGGCAGCAAGATGGCTCAGTGGGTAAAAGCGCTTGCTGTGCAGGCCTGGCAGCCTGAGTTGGGCCCCCGGAGTCTACTAAAGGTGGAAGGAGACTACCAACTCCACAGAGTTACCCTCTGCCTTCACACACTCTCATGCATGCACGTATACATATGCTAAATTAACATAAAAAACAGGGAACAAACATTTGAGAGGGGGGAGGGAGGAATAAAAATGTCTGTAGAGATGCCAAAGACAGCATCAGATCCCCGGGAGCTGGAGTTACAGGGAGTTGTGAGCTGCTTGGTGTCCTCCAGAATACAGCAACAAGTGCTCTTACCGGCTGAACCAACACTCCAGTTCCAGGTGACAGATATTTTTCAAAGGTTCATACCCATAAACAATTTCAAACATACCCAAGGCCATTGTGCTTTGTGGTTGTCAGAAAAGATGTAGGCTAGTTGATCATAGTGGCCCATGCCTGTTACCCAACACTTGGGAGGTGGAGGTAAGAGGATAGGAGTTCTAGGCAGCTTATACCTGAGACGTTATCTCAAAGAAGGAAGAAAGGGAGGGGGGATGGAGGGACAGAGGGAAGAAAGAAAGGAAGGAGGAAGAAGGCAGAAAAGGTATGAACTGATGCTCATTCTACAGACAGGGAAACCAAGGCTCAGAGAAGGATGCATCTGGCCCACGGTCACGTAGCTGTTAGGATTAGCCTCCTTATGATGATCTGAAGAGTTCCTTTCTAAGCTTAGCTTTCCAGAGGCAGCCCTGTGTTTTCATTAGCAGGAAGGAGGCTGCTCCCAGATAAGCTGAGAGGTAAGAAGGTGACCCGGTAACTCAAGGGTGACCAGGGGCTTAATACGCAGGGGCCTGTTAAGCTGTTTTGATACCTAGCACCCACACAGTGAAAAGGGCAGGCCTCTAGGGCCTGGGCTCCAGACAAGTATGACAGCCTTGCCCTCCCTCCCTCCCCCATGATGCCCTTACTTATGCTAGACCAGCAGCTGCTTAGTCTTTAGCAACTGTGGGGTTCCTGTGCCTCAATTCTGACTCTTTCTGTACCTGCCGGGCCTGGCCTCTGGGGGCCCTGGGTAAGCCTCTGCCCCTTGGGGGGGCTCCTGTCTCTTTCTCCAAGTCTCAGTGAAAGAGTGACAGTTTGTGTGGCCTGCCAAGCACCCAAGCGAAGGTATTCTTTTTTGTGACCCAAGGAGTTTCATTAGGGTTTGCTTACAGGCGCATAGGCACATAAGTAGTGGTTACACCACAGAAGATGGGGTTTCTCAGTGCGCGGGGGTGGGGGTGGGGCTGTAAGATCTTCCCCTTTTTTGGATGTGTGTGTGCATGTGTGATTCTTGACTCCTCCAGGGTAGGGATTCCAGAAGGATGTCTCTGTATCCTCTAAGACTGGCCAGGGCTCATCCAAATGTGGACATAAGAACAACTCCGACCCTGGAGGTTGTTTGCAGATCTCCCACTCTACCAAGGCCTGACACACCAATGAGGGTCTGCCCTGAACAACACGATTCATCCCAGATGCTCCAAAATGGTGAGCCAAAATGACCCTTTACTCTTCCTAAATTAACTACCTTCGGTATTTTATTATAGTCATAGAAGAGATGATGATTGGAGAGTGATTTGGCCCAAGGCGAATCTGAACCCTAGCAACAAGTTCCATTAGGAGTTATGGTCTTAGACCAGGCTCCCATGGCTTAATGCTGTGTCCCCTGAGCCCATAGCAGTGACCCTGCTCATTGGGGCCTTGGTAGCAGGCACTAGCCTGCTTTCTCCAGCTTGCCTTTGCAGCCCTCCAAGCTCTGGCTTTTTCACCTCACCCATTTATGCCTCCCAGTCCAAGATAGCCATGTTTCTCTGGTGTAGGAGGTCCTTCTGTTTGTGTGTTGCTTTCATTGGTTAAATAAAGAGACTGCCTTGGTCTTTTGATAGGACAGCCCTTACGTGGGCGGAGTAGACAGAACAGAATGCTGGGAAGAAGGGAAGTGTGGCAGACACCATGTTTCTCCTGCCTGAGATGGATGCTGGTTAGACTTGTGCCGGTAAGCCACAGTCAAGTGGTGATACACATTAATGGAGATTGGTTAAACAAATATGTGAGACTGGTTAAACAATAAGAGGCTAGAACTAATGGGCCAGGCAGTAATTTAATTAATACAATTTTTGTATGTTTATTTCGGGTGTAAGCTAGCCGGGCGGGACGGAACAAGGGGCCCTGTGCAGGGTGGCTGGGAGCTGGGAACGTGGCCCGCCGCTCCTCTCACTACATTTCTCCTGTTGTGATAGTCTTGGAAAACCTGTCAGTGTCCCAAGTAACTCATGGATGCCATCTGGAAAAAGTCTCTACCCCCAGATATTTCTGGATCTCCTCTCTGTTCTTGTACTCTGAGATGAACCATTACCCATGGGCTACACTCTAATTTCTTCAATAAGCAATGTTCAGCAACATTTTCAAGATTGTGTTCAGACTGCTCCTTCCCTCCCTCCCTCCCTCCCTTCCTTCTTTTCCCCCAAGACAGGGTTTCTCTGTGTAGCCCTGGCTTTCCCAAAACTTGCTCTGTAGACCAGGCTAGCCTCAAACTCACAGACATCTGCCTACCTCTGCCTCCTATGTGCTGAGATTAAAGGCATGCACTACCCTTTCTCAACAATGCATTTCCTAATTTTAGCAACCTGGACAGGCTGTGGAATTGCCCACTCACCCCTTCTCAACTTCTCTCTCCTTTTGTCTAACAGTTTCCTCTGAGTTCGGGACATTCCATCCTGCCCGGAAGCTCCTCAAGCAGGTAGACACACAACTCAAAATTGCTTCAGGAAGTTCTTGAAACTGACCAGTTTCACTAGGCCCCTCCTTGCCAGAGTAAGCAGTGAAAGCTAAGCGTCCCTTCAGCACGAAGGGGAGCCAAGCTGCAAAAAAAGACTCTCAGGAGAAAGCTGCTAAGACTCTGAGACCAGACCTGCTGTCCAGAGGAGGTTTAGACCAGAGTCACTTGGAAAGGGCACTCTGCAACATATTGAAGTCCCTGCAGGCTGTGCAGTGTGCTCCAGGTTTCCCAGTTTTGTGAGCTGTCACCCACGCTGGGGTAGGCCTTGATGATGCAGCTGTCTTGGAGTCATTTCTGCTCCTGTAATTAACCCCAATAAAACCCATTGGTTCACTAAGTTGGACTTGGGTGGTCTGTCGTGGGATCCCTATCTGTGGGGAGTAGACGTGAGTGTTACATCTCCCCATGAAGTTTTGTCGCACACCGGTGTGATTCCTGCCCAGTGATTACTACAAGCACCCAGGAGAACCTAGGCCGCATCATCTACACCTTGCCTGGAGCAAGCATTCCTTGGTTAGATATCCAGCTTCACTGCTAATGAGTTCTGTTTTCCTTCCACCCAGCATTATAAGACAACTTGGCCCAGCTTTCCACCACTCTAGAAAAGCGCCTTCACAGCAGCCGGTGCCTGTTACAGTCCTTCTGGGGCACTGCAGGCTCGATGCATCTTAGCATTTCTGCTAACGTTCTGTTCAGGGGCAGATATATCCAAGAGTTTTCTCTGCTTCTCTTTTCGTTCGGAGTCCTCACCAAAAACCTTGAAATAAATGTCCACATTTCTACAACAATCACTTTTTAACCCTTAAAATAAATTTAAACATAATTGCTTAAAAAAAAGTAGCAAAAGAAATCACACATCAAAAATTAACCTGATCCAAAGACTCAACATATCTCTCTCCAGTTAGAACAGCCTTTCTGAAGCCATGGTGGAGCATGGCACTGGATTTCACGCTTTCGGTGTTGCGTATGTTTTTATACACTTATCCACTATGAAAACAAACAAAAATCAGTGACAAAGTTGGAACTAGAAAAAATTACTAGCTTTTTATCCTTTTTATTACCTTGTGCCCCTTATCAACATTTAGTTTGTCCTCACCTCTAATAGCTAGCTTTTCTTGTTCTCTTTTCTTCATGTTATGCTATACCTACAAGTACATTTGTGTATATATATATATACATATATATATTTATATAAATAGATAGATATAGATATATAGATATATAGGCTGGGTTCTGAATATGAAGGAGAACACATTTTTCATTCTGACATTGTGTAATTTTGCTTAATATTATCCATCCATTTTCCTGAAAATTTGTGGTTTTATTTTTATTTAGATCTAGATAATATTTTCCACTTTATATGTATTAGCAAATTCTCATCATCCATTAACCTGCTGATGGATGACCAGGTTGGTTCCAACTCTCTGCTGTTGTGAATGGGGCAGCAATGAACATGGGTGCAAATATCTCTATGATATGGTATGGAGTTCTCTGGGTATGTGCCCAGGGGTGGAATAGCTGGGGCATAGGGTAGTTCTATCTTTAAGTTTTTGAGAAACATTAAAACTGATTTCCACAATGGATGTATTAATTGGAACCTTACCAAAAGCAAATAAGAGTTCCTTTCTCTCCACATTCTCTCTAACACCTGTTGTCAGATTTATTAACAATGGCCATTCTTATTAGGGTAAGGAGGTATCGCAAAGTAGTTTTAATTTTCCTGATGGCTAAGGATATTGAACACTTTTAAAAATAGTTTTGGCCATTTGGCTGTAAGAATCACTTGAGGGCATCTGGTATGTTTCTTAGTCCATTTTGTGATACTGCAACAGAGTAACACAAGCTGGGAAATTTATAAACAGTGATGTAGTTCTCACGGTTCTGGAGACTTGAAAGTCAGTACTCAGGTGCTGGCATCTGACAAGGACCTTAGGGCCTGCATTGCAAAGTGATTAACAAATCACATGGTGGAAGGGGCGGGCCTTACTTCCTGCCTGCTGCTTGAGCGCTGGCGTTTAAGGTCTCACGTCAACACTGTTGAAACTGTCATAAACTCCCACATGTTGTTGGGGAACACATTTGTCTTAATTGCTTTCCTGTTGCTGTGGCCAAACACCATGACCAAGGTAACTTACAAAAGAAAGCATTTAACTGGGTTTATGGTTTCAGAGGGTTAGAGTCCATGATGGAAGAGCAAAGGGGTGGTGGCAACAGGAACAGCTGAGAGCCCACATCTTGATCCACAGGTAGGAGGCAGAAGGAGACTGGGAATGGCCTGAGTCTTTCGAAATCTCAAAGTGATGTACTTCCTCCAACAAGGCCTCAAGGCCTCAATCCCCTAATCCTCTGCAAACAGCCCCTAAGTGGCAACCAAGTATTCAAATACCAGAGACTTCAGAGCTGATTCAGGCCGCAACCTTCAAGCCATAGCTCTAGAATATTCTACCAATACTTGAGAGGTAGAGGCTAAAGATCAGAAATTTTTAAAAAACTAATTCTTTTTTTTAAAGATTTATTTACTAGGTGTACAGTATTCTTTATGCGTGTATGCCTGCAGGCCAGAAGAGGGCACCAGACCTCAATACAGATGGTTGTGAGCCACTATGTGATTGCTGGGAATTGAACTCAGGACCTTTGGAAGAGCAGGCAATGCTCTTAACCACTGAGCCATCTCTCCAGGCTGCTCTAAGATATTCTAAGCTCCTTGTATTAGTGCATTTTGCTCTGATATATACATACATACATATATACATATACATACACACATACATATCATATATACATATATATCATATATATACACACACATATATATCACATATATATATAGAGAGAGATCCCAAAGTAGGTGAATTTTATGAAAAAGAGAGATTCATTCAACTCACTATTCTGGAGGTTCAAGGACGTGACGTCAGCGTCAGCCAGGTCTGGGGAGGACTGATGGTAAGTGTGTACATGGGAGGAAGCAGTGGTTCTCAACTTTCCTAATGCTGCGACCCTTTAATACACTTCCTCGTGTTAGGGTGACCTCTGACCCATTAACTTATTTCATTGCGACTTCATAACTGTAATTTTCCTACTGTTATGAATTGTAATGTAAATGTCTGATATGCAGGATATCTGATATGTGACCACTGTGAAAGGGTCATCTGAACAACAGTGCTGCAACCTACAGGCTGAGAACCACTGGGAAGACAGTGGTTACTTCTGAAAACAGAGAGACTAGGGTCCCACAGTCTTTTTCCAGGAGACCTCCAGTGAGGTAAAGACCTCCCACCAGGATCTACCTCTTCAAGGTCCCACCCTCATCATCTTTCTAAGGACTAGACCTTTGATAAGTGAGCTTTTGAGGGGGTTACCAATTTCCACATCATAGCACCCCAATTTCCACATCACAGTACCCCAATTTCCACATCATAACATCCCAATTTCCACATCGTAGCACCCCTTAAAACTCTCCTGGCACCCGGAGGCAGGGGCGCATGCCTTTAATCCCAGCACTTGGGAGGCAGGCAGATCTCTGTGAGTTCGAGGCCAGCCTGGTCTACAAGAACTAGTTCCAAGACAGGCTCCAAAGCAAACCAGAGAAACCCTATTTCAAAGAAACAAAAACAAAAACAAACAAAAAAAAACCCCAAAAACAAAAAACTTCTCTTGGCTTCCAACCCTACCCAACTCCCCAGCTAAGGTCACACTCTCAAGCACTTGTGACAGCAACACATCACCCCTGCCCCCCCCACGCTTGTAACACATTCAGCAGCAGTTTGTAGCGCCGCTGTGCCCTGACCAAACTTGACAGTTTAGGATGGCCAAAGCTTTCTCTCGCCCTCAGAGGCTACAAGTCTAACATTGAGGCGTCTGCTCGGCCATGCTCAGAAAACTTCAAAAATGATTCTTCCTGTGTCTTCCTAGTTTCTGTTGACTCAAAGAAACCCTCCACACTTCTTGGCTTATGGCCCCATCACTCTGCGCTTTGTTTCTGTCGTCGAGTGACCTCCGTTCTGTATTTCCACATGTCCTCTTTTAAAAAAACATGTCTATATTGATTCTTTGGGAATTTCACATCATGCACCCTAATTCCACTCACCTCCCAGTCCCCTCACATTCTCCCCTCATTCCTGCAGCACCCCCAAAAGAAAATTTTAAATAATTATAAAATCAAACCAAAAGAAAACTAACGAAGCAAGCAAACAAACAAAAACCAAGAAGAAAACAAAGCAAAATATACCCTCTTGGCTTCTCCATCTTTCCTGCTTCTCCAGCACCTCTTTGTTCATCCCTGTATCAGTGTGTCACAGAGTCTACGCTTTTATCCAATCAGCTTTGCTAGCAAATGCTCATTGCAATGAGTCGCTGGTCTGGTTCAAGGTCTCTGGCTTCTGGTCTACCATCATCACTGGGTCCTCAGTAAACTGCTCAGCGATGCTCTGAGTCATGGAGATCCTGCTGGTACCAGTCGCTTCATGAGCTCCATCAGGTACTAGATGAGGTAGATGTTAGGTTGGGCCAACCCAAGACCCTGATGTGGGCGTGGGTGGTAGGTCCAGGTCACTGGGGCCTCCTGCCTCAGGCTAGGGGGCAGAGCCAGCTCCCCTATGCCCATGCCATCAGGGTCAGTTCTCCCTCACCTGTGGTGAGGGTTGGGGCCAGCTCTCTTGCTGCAGTGTCCAACAAGAAGCCTGGCCAGCTTTCCCAGGGCCAGGGAAGGGCAGGGCCGGCTCAGCATGGCCATCTGATTTCATCATGCATGGTTCCTGTGTCCCCTAGAGGTGACACGGGCCACAGACTTCAACACAGATCCCAGCTGCAGCTGGGCCTTGGACCCAGACATGTCCCTCAATAGCAATTTGGGCACAGTCAGCATCCTTGCTTTGGGTGGAAGCACTGGTCACTCAGATCAGGATGGCTCTGGTGGTAGCATGATCTCCAGATGCCAGCAAGGCCACAGGTTGTGGCCCCAACCCCAGACTTCCATGCAAACTTTGGTGGCAACACGGGCCTTGAACTTCAGCACAGACCCCAACCATGGTAGGATCACAGACCCAGACATGGTCCTTGGCAGCAGTCGGGACTGGATGTCACCATTGCCCCAGGTGGCAGCACAGGCCACTCAGATGGACATGGCCCCAGTAGTAGGGAGGCCCTTGGACACTAAAACGGCTTCAGACCTCAGGCATCTGCATGGCTTTCAATGATAACAGAAACCTCAGACATCAACACAGACCCCGGCTGCCACAGGGCCACAGACCCAGACATGGCCCTCAGCGGCAGCTCTGGCCTGGACATCACCATGGCGTTGCGGGGCAGTGCAGGCCACTGAAATCTGTATGGCTCTAGCCGTAGCGTGGCCCTCGGACACCATCGTGAACCCAGGTGGCTGACCTGACCCTGGGCAATCCCCACGGCCCTCAGTGGCAACAGAAGCCACGGACATCAACTGCCGGCTTGTCAGGATGAAGAATCACCACCGAAATACACCTCTGATGTGTCTGTGCAGATATTTTCAGGACCAGAAAGACCTACCCCAAATGTCAGTCACACCATCCCACGATCTAGGGTCCTGAACTCAATAAAAAAAGGAGAAAGCGAGCTGAGCACCAGCATTCAGCACTCCTGCTGCCATGGCAACCCCACCATGACAGGCTGCACCCTCAAAGCCTGTGGCAGAATAAACCCTTCTTCTTTTAACTTGTTTTTGTCAGGTATTTTGACACAAATGCAACAACAGTCTGAGACCTGGGCACTTAGCCCTGTGCAACCTTCAGATGAGCCCATCTAGTGTTGCAGAAGACTCACCTCTGCAGCCCCGTGGGCCCCAGCAAAGACACAGGTTCCAAACACTCTCTTCTTCCCTCTGGCCCCGTGAGATACGCTACTGTCTGGGCTCTGTAATAAACTTTGCTTTTTTGCCGTTCTGGACCTCACTGAAGGCCCACAACTCACAAATCCCAGCAGTGGCTTCATCTGAGTTTCCAGGAAAACAGGAATTGGAGGGCTCCATTCAATATTTTACACCTGTGTTGGCACTGGCCCTTCTCGGTTTGCTCCTTAATTGCTTTCCAAATAAATTCCTTGAGCCTGAACCATATTGCAGGGTCTGCTCCTGGGAGGAGCAACAAGGCCCTCCTCTGTAAGGGAGGACAGTTGGGGAGGACAGAAGCCTTTCCGGTGAGGCTCTGCAAGGACAGAGGACTCAGGGCCCCCCTGACTCTCTGAGGTGGTTGCTTTGAGATGAGAAACTCTCTCCTAGAAATGGAGATTTCTCCTAGAAATGGCTTGGAGGATGTCAATAGTTTTCCAGCTGTCTTTTGGAGATAGGAGTTGCTTTTCCTTCAAATGGGGCAATAATTTACATCTTTTGAGTTTTGATAAAGAAAGGAAAGCTGAGCTCCTTTTCGGGATGGGGACGCATGAGGCAAGGCGGCATGGTGTTTGTGCAGGTTGACAAGGTCCCAAGGCTAAGCTTCCTGGAGGGCGGATGTGGCCCCTGTGGGACAAAGGGTCTCATCCCTCACTGGAGTGCTGTGAACCTGGGTTCTGAGAGTGAGTGTTGTGGGCAAGGCAAGAGAGTCTAACAGCTGGGCCCTGTTGGCCGTGGCTGTGTGGGCAGGTCCCCTGTTTGTTGAAGGTCTGGTCCAATAGAAACAGATGTTTTGGTGTCTCTGCCTGAGGTGCAATCAGAGATCAGCCTATTCCCCTTGCCTCTGTTTGGAACTCAGTGAGAGTTTCTTTCTTCTGGCTCCAAATTATCTGAACTCATGGGTAGCTTACTGCTCCTGTGGTCATATGACCCTCTATCTTGGCTGGCAGTACCATCCTGAGCCAATCCCCAGGACTGGAGGAAACTGGGTACTTGCTAGTCCTGCCCATGTCATGAATGCAGAGTGGGGAGCCCACTTCTTAGCATATTCTTGACTTTCCCAGAATTCAGAGCTTCAGTGACATATTCCCAGCCACCAATGCTTCTCCAAGATGATTTGTGTTTCTGAGACCTATTGGCACAGTCTCCTGTTGTCCTGTGTCTTGCCCCAGCTGGTCAGAGATGGCTGAGTCCAATCCCTGCCCAGCAAGCACATCCTTGGCTTTGCAAGCAGGGAAATTGAGCACAGAGCAAAGATGGCAGAGATTGTGGGTACCATCCTCAGAGACCTCTGGGAATGCTCCTACCCAGGGCAACTTCTGGGTATGTGTTCCCTGTGGCCCAGCAGAAGAGGTCTGGAAATCCTCAGGATCCAAAGGCAGACTGCTAGGTTGGGCAGTAACGCAGGGTTTCTGTGAGACCACACCCTATCCCACTGGTGGCTAAGAAACAGATTACAGAGGATTGCTGGAGGCTGTGTTCTAGCTCCTACCTGGGAGCAGGCACCCAACTAAGACACCCAGCTGGAGGCTGTCTTAGAACTCCTACCTGGGAGCAGGCACCCAACTCAGACACCCATGGGCTGGGAGGGCCAAGGGTGCCTGGAATGTGTAGAATGTTGGTTGGGTTGCTGCTTTCCCAAAGCCTGCCCTGATCTGCTTCCTCCCACCTTGTCTCACCCAGACCTGCAGCCCTGGCATTGTGACACCTCAGCAACCAGAGGCAGAGCACTGGTCTGGGAGGAGGAACCTGTGGTCTGGGTGGATCCCCTCTCTCAGCCTTCTCCTCAGGAATGCTCCACCTATAGTGATGGATGAGCATGGGAGAAGCTTGGTGGGAGGTCTGCCTGGCAATGCTGAGAAGAGAGACAGGCTTAGATCTCACCCATGGATATCTGGCCTCATTCACACCCATGAGGAACCCTGCAAGGAAGTCAGTTTAAGGTAGCCACCGAAGGATTTGACCATGGAATCAGCATGCAGCAGCCTCGTGACTGCCGGCTGGGCCCAGGCTGGGCCCAGACTTCTCCGTCATACCTGAGACCCGTCTAGGGACAAAGGTGAGCATCTCCCTTTCCTGGACACCCAGTGCCTGGACTGGCTGCTAAAGGGCAACAAAAGACATCTTGGAGCAACTGGGGCTTAATGCCCAAACCCCAGAGACCACACAAGTGGCAGAGTTGATGGCCAGCATGCCGGGAAACCTAGAATTTGGCAATTTAAGCTGTGAGCTAGCCCTATTGCTTCTGTGGGAGAGTGAGAGGCAGACACATTTGGAGCCTGACCCACTGGATCCAACCACCTGTCTACATAGGGTGTGGTCTTAGGGTATGGTGGCCTGTCTGGGACTCAGTTCCCCTGTCTCTAAAGTAGAAGTTGGTATGTGAGCAAGAGTTGCTTCTGATGCCTTGGGAACCCTCGTTGGGTCAGGGGAGTCTAGGCCTCCTCAACCCTGGGAAGCCTCTATTTTTTTCTGTCTGCCACTGAGAAGTCCACAAACAACCCTTCAGGGGCCACGCTGAGCCTTTCCAGGCTGCCTGCAGTTATTCGCTGAGCTCTCGCTGCATGCCAGGTCTTGCTTCGTGGCGGTATGCTATGTGTAAGCTTATATATATGTGTGTGTGATATGTATGTGTGTGTGTTCATGTGGGTGTGTGCATTTGAACATGCATGTGCACATGTGTGTGGTGACCAGAGGTCAACATCAGGTGTCTTCATCAATCTCTCTCTACCTCATTTTTGAGACTCATTAAACCTGGAGTTCACCACTTTAGGTAGGCTGGCTGTCCAGTGAGTTCCAGGGATCCCCAGTACTGTGATTACAGATGTACTCAGTGCTCCAACTGCACATGGGGCAATAGAATAAACAAGAAAACTAAGAGTCAAACAGGAAGGTGGGAGGACTAGGCTAGACAAGACTAGGGCTCTCACAGGCGGCCATCGAAAGTCTCAGGAAGAGCCCTGCCAATGCCCCAGCACAGGCAGCAACAGGTGCAAAGGCTCTGAGGTGGCAGGAGGCCAGACGTTTCTGCAGGCTGGTAGGTTGAGCACGTACTTGGGGTGGGGGGACGATAGTGTCATCAGGAGAAAACAAGGGTGGAAGTGTGACAGGGCCGGGAGCCACAGGCGGTATCCAATACCTCTGATCCCAGAAGTAAAAGTGGCATCCAGTACACCCACTCCCCTGTGAGACTGGCACTCTGGATGTGTAGCAGCAGTGCCTGGTATGTGAATAAATGGGTGATCAGGGACTGAACCCCAGCTGACCCTCTCACTCACCCAGCCCATCCTAGCCTGCAGCAAATTGATCTCTTTTCCTTGGGACGGTGAGGATGAAGCCAGTGCTCTGGGAATAGTGAGAATTGTGTGCTAGATGAGGTGGTTGGTGGGCTGAGTTCTGATACAGCAGTTGGGTTTTGCCCTCTATGTGAGACCCTCCTCTCCATGGTTTTATACTGTTTCCTCCAAGTGGAGCTGTAGATGGTTGTGAGCCATTTATTGGGAATCGAACTGGGATCCTCTGGAAGAGCAACAAGTACTCATAACCTCTGAGCCATCTCTCCCTTCCTTTTACACTATCTCCTATGCACGCGGATGTAGAAGCCTTTTCTGATGTTGTCCTGAACAGTCTCTTTGATGGATTTATAATCACCAGGAAGACAAGCATGTGCCTCTGTGAAGGTATTTCCAGAGAGAATTAACTGAGCAGGAAGGGCCCACCCTGAATGAGGATAGCACTATTATCCCACAACTTGGGATCCAGGACTGAATTAAAAAAAAAAAATCAAGTTGAGCAAGCAGCAGCACCCATTGCTCTCTGTTGCCTGGCGATGGAGGCAATGTGGCCAGCTGCCTCATGCTCCTACTGCTTTGCCTTCCCTACCCTGAAGGACCACACCCTCTCACTGGGAGCCCCACCCCCAGCCCCTTCCTTCCTTCAGTTGCTTTTGTCAGACCAAATGAAAAGGTAAATGATACAGAAAATTGGTACCAAGGAGTAGGGCTATTGCTGTGATAAACCGGACCATGTGGTTCTTGGGCCTTTGGAATGAGCTGGCAAGAGGAAAGTGAATGTTAGAATTCACAGCTGCAAACTAGAGAGGCCCTAGGAGTCTCCATGTAAATAGAGCTTTCTGGTAGGAGTTCAGAGGACCAGAAAGAGGGGAGAAACTGAGGAGGGCCTGACTCATGAGGTTTTATAGGAGATCAAGGACTCTATGGGGAACTGAACTACAACCAGTGTGTGGTATTCTGGCCAAGAATCTGGCTGGTCTGTCCGTGTTCCCAAAGCTTGAGTGAGGCTCAATTCAAAGGTAATAGACCCATTTGTTTGATGGGGGATGTTTCAGTAAAGGATAGCATTCGGCCTGTGGTGTGGTCACTGTTCGCTCTTCTAAGTCTACAGTAAAACAAAGCAGAAACTGGAGTAGAAAAATATTGAAAAGTGTGCAGCCTGGTGAGCAAAAGAGTGTGAGGGAGTGAGGCCTTGTTGGGAAAGCAGCTGTCATTGTTAAAGACATTAACACCCTTAAAGAGAAACCTCAGCTCATCACCAGGACAATGGGGAAGACCCCACCCATGGAAGGCTCCAACTTGCAGACCACAAATCCGCAAATCCGGTTGAGAGGAGAGAGCCTGGCCTGTGAATGCCACTGAGGTTTCCTGCTTGCAAACAATCACCTCGAGAAGTGTTTCCTCTGATTAGGCCACCCTGGTACTGGAGCTACCACAGCTGGGGTTGAAGGGAACCAGACTCCATCTGGAGCCGGAAGCGGAACTTAGTGCTGGTGATGGGCATGCAAGACACAAGTTTCAGCGTTTGGGAGACTGGCGCTAAAGTCCTAGAAAGGAGCTGAGGCCAGACAAGGTGTGATGTGGCCAGGTACTCTTCAAACGAAGAGATCTGAAAGACCACGGTGTGAAGCTGTGAAGGTAGAGTCTAGAGTTGCAGACTAAGGCTGCCAGGACCAAGAGGCCTCTTGAGGAGAGCCGCAGGGATGGGGTGGAGCGAAAGACAGGCTAGGTGGGCTGCAGGAAGCAGGAGTGGAGGGGAGGGGATACCCAAGGCTGCTGGAGCCTAGATGATGCCATGTGCTGGATCAAGATTTGGTGTTTATCTTGCTGGGTTACTGTTTTGCTTTGATTCGGTCTTACTTGGTGGCCTCTCTAATCCTGTTTTGAAGACTTGTTTTATTTGTGTGTTTTCACACACATGTGGGTACCTACAGAGGTCAAAAGGGCATCAATAGGCCTGGAGCTGATGCGACAGGCAGCCTGTGAATCACCTGGCGGGGTGCTGGAAACTGAACTGTGGTCCTCTGTAAGAGCAGAGAACACACCCGCCAGTCTTGTATGTGTTCATTTCCATAACATGAATGAATGCTTTCTGGGAAATTATAAAATCACTTTGCCTTCCACAATCAAAAAAAAAAAAAAAGAGCAGAGAATGCTCTGAACCGCTGAGTCTCCTTTCCGTGCCCCAGGGCCCACTTTTGAATTGGGAGGACTTATTCTGTACCACTGCATATTAGAAGAATGTAACTTGTAGGGTTTTTGTTTTTGTTTTTATTTCACGGGGCCTCACAGTTAAGAGACTGCCTGAGACTCAGCAGAAACTTTGTGCTTATACCTTGGGGAAAATTTGGAATTGGGAAGAGCTTGCAAATGCTTTATGAAAACAAGCATGAGGCTTCCAAGGGTGGAATATTGAGGTTTAAAAGCGATGCATTTGACAAGGGGTGGACTTGTGATGGTTGGTGTTGTCAACCTGGTAGGATTCAGAACACTAAGATGACAACATTTTGGCTATGTCATTAGAGTGTTTCCAGAAAGGTTTAATTGAGAAAACAGACCCTGCATGTGAACAGCAACATCCCATGGCTTAGGGGCCTGGGATGAATAAAAAGGAGAAAGTGGTGGAGCCCTGCTTTCTGACTGTGGACTGAACGCAGGCAGCACTCCTGCTACCATGTTTTCCTCAGCATGACGAACTGTACCCTCAAACTGCCAGCCAAACAAACCCTTTCTTCTGTAAGGTGCTCTTGTCTAATATTTTGTCAGGGCAACAAGAAAAGTAGCTGATACACCTTTCTGCTCTGGTACCACCGGGGGCCCCCAAACTGCAAGCTGACTAGTCCACACCCTGGGGCAGGGTGCACAGAGGCAGCCTCCTCAAGCTCCGCCTCTTCAGAGGATGGGCACTGGGCATCCTTGGGATGCAAAGGCCAGAACTTCTACGAGCAGGAGGAAGCAGCAGACGGTGGAAGAGGTCGAAGGCTTGTGTCTGTCTGGTGCATCTGCCACGCAGTGTGCCCACCCAAGGAAGGCACCTCCTTCCACCTTCACCACTGCCCCATCCAGAGCTGGGTGACAAAGGACTTCACTGCCTTGAATAGCCTCATTCCTCCTGGTGTGGAAGTATTCTGTTTGTTTTGCTGTTTCAGCTCAGCATGGTGAGTGCAAGGCAATGAATGGATCAGGTGTTTGCAAGCAATCCTCAGACAGCCCATGCCCAGCCCAGCTAACTCTTGCATAGACTCAGCTGTGTTCTGACCCTCTCCTGCACCCCTGTATTCTGCCCACCTCACCTCTGCCCCATACATCTTCCATCTGCTCCTTCCACCTCACTTCTGCTCCAGCCCACTTTACTTTTACCCCATCCTACCTTACCTGGGGTCCCATCTCACTTGTGCTTGAGGCCCCACCTCATCTGTGCTTCCCAATGCTACCTATAACCAGCACCCATTATCCCCTCGTCCCACCAGGTGGTTGCCTTCTGCCTGCCCAGTCATCTCCGCACAGGGCTGTGCTGATACTAGAGGGCTGGAATCCTGAAGGACCCAAAACCCCATCATTGTTCTCTAATTTCCTACTTCTCAAGAGGCAACACCCTGAACCCCATGATCTTTGTCACATCTCCACATCTTGACTGCCAGCACCCCCATCCTGATGTATGGCTTAGCTGCTCATCCACACTCCCTACAGCATCTGGAATACAGTACCACTCTCCCAGACAAGTGTGTGGTCCATGCCATTTTGTTTCCTGCACCCATCATCCCTCTGCCAGTCACCTGACTTGAGGGGGATTCTGTTAAGGGTGGATTTGAAGGTCCCTAGGCTGATGGCCAGTATTTATTTATACTAAAGGTTACTTGCTGACAGCCAGCATTTATTTATACTGACAAGCATGGCACCTGCCCACAGAGAGACCAGTCTGAAATCCCATAAACCTGCCACACAGGGGTGAGGGCCTGCCTCCCCACAGTCTCTGAGTGTGGCTATTTGGGAATGGTAGGATGAGAAGGCCCTTGCTCCTTCCCCTTCAAGGGCTCGGCAGAAACAGTAGATGAGCAATGCTTCAGGAGAGGACAGGGTGTAGAAGTGGAAGTGGAGCCCAGGTCATGGTCCAGCTCACACAGCGGATAGATGGACAAAGGCCAGGTCAGGCTACAGACATCTTTGCCTTTCCCAGAGTGACATCACACCAGGTTAGACATGATCACCCGTGGGCAGTGCCCATCTGACCTCCTTGGGCCTTTGAGGGCTGGTATTATCATCCAGCCCACTCAGATGTCATTTGCTTGGTTGGTAGTGGCCATTCTCCCCTGCTCTGACCACAATGCTGGGGCTGGAGCCAGAAGCCCAACTCTTGTCTAAGACTTGTTGAGTGATCTTGGGCCCATTGCTACGCTTCTCTGGGCCATCAGTCCATCCTCGGTGGTCCCAGGAGTTCTTCATTCCTTCATGTGACATCTACGGTCACTCAAAAAAGAACACAGACTAACAGAATAGTGGAAAGGGCAGCAGGAGGCTCTGCTCAAGGAGTGTCGGTGCTTGCTGAGGCTTGGGGCTGTGCGACACCCGGTCTGTCCCCAGTTGTGTCCCCACAGGCAGCAGTGCCCAGAGCTTCCAGCCAACATTGCCGCAGCTTTGTGGAGGAGGCACTCAGCCACCAGGTCTGTGGGCCCTGATGTAGCTTCCACACACATCCTGCCTCCAGCCCCTCCTCAGGGTCGGGCACCGTTATAGTACAGCCAGAGAGAGAGATGGTATGCAGGAGTCTGCCAGCCTGCAGGAGAGACAGAGGGTCAGTGGGGCCTCCAGCTCATGCCAGTGGCCACACAAGCAGGCCACCATGCCCAGGCTCACATAGCACAGTCTGTCACCAGGACAACTGCAGACAGGCTGCCCGATGGGCTTTCAGGTAGTTCCTGGGAGGAGGTTTTGTCTGCTTCAGCAGACCTCCCCAGACCCATGGCTTCCCTCAGAACCCCTGCCCCAGGGTCGGTGAGGCAGGATAACTCTTATAACTCAGCAACGGGAGTTAAGAGTAGCAGGGCAAGGCTCATCAGTGCCCAGATGCATCTGCCCAAGATGTATGAATGAACGAAGGGGCGAACAAGTGAGTATGTGTGGAGAGGAAGGTCCAGCCTTGACTATCCGGCTCCCACTCTGGCTGTCTTTGGAATTTTGACACTACAGGGACCTGTCTTCCATGAGAGGGGAGCAGAGAGTTATGCTGGGCATTGGGAGAAGTTGAGGCCCGGGTGATACGACTAGAATTCTCCAAGTGGCCCAGACCTGCTAAGGGCACTTCAGGCTTGAGGCTCTGCTCTGTGGTAGCAGAGTACATCTCATAGTACATAGCCCTGGACATGAGCAGGGACAGGGACACATACCTGGCTGCCTTCCAGCAGGTCTAGCACCTGAGGATCTGACTCAGGGATGTCTGCCCACACGTTACTCCAGGTTGTACCATTGTCGGACAGACGCAGGGTGCTGCAGAGCAGGCTGGGCCGAGGATGCACAGACGGAGGCTTCTGGAGACAGAACAATAGGGTTGGGGGTAGTCTCACCTGTAGTGATATCTGTCGCCTGAGGAGGCTGGGCTGGCCCAGGGCCCATGCTTGGAAGGAAATGACCACAGAGACATAGCTAAGGCCTGGATATAGGTTGAGGCCAGCTTTATATGGTTCTAAGGATCATAGGAGGCCAGTGGGAAGTCATATGGTCTCAAGTAGTGTTTGGAGCTGGGCACTCTTGGGAGAATGAGATCAAAGTATCAAGGGGAAGCCAGGTATGGTGCTATGTGTATATAAATTCAATAGTAAGTACAAGAGTGTGGGTCACGAGGTGAAGGGACTACATACATTATACCTTCCACTACACACTCACCACACACACACACACACACACACACACACACACACTTTCCATGTCACATATGTGTACATACACACCTCACATATGCCTCCTGTAGACCCTTCTTCCCTTCTGATGTGTTGTAGTGCTATCACAGAAACAAGACTCCTGAACCACATGAACATGATTCCAACACCTCTTGTTGGGAAAGGGTTCTCCCAAGACTCAGTGCCCCTGCAAGGTCTTAGACCACATCCTCGGGACTCCCAGAATGCATCTCCAGATGGAGAGTTCAGAGTGAAGGCATATCAGTAGATGGGGCCAGAGCCTCACCATCAAGGCCACTGCAGCCTCTGGTCCTTAACAGCCTTTTGTCCTTGACTTCCCAGATAGATTTACCAGCTACAGTGTTAGGAGCTGACCCTATCCCTCTTGGACCATCCCACACCATCTTTGGGAGGGAGACTGACATTTGAGAGAATTCCCAGGAGACCACAACAGCACCGCATCAAGTGGGGACAAAGGAGACTGTGGTTTTCCTGGGAAACAGAGGCTTCCTTTTCAGATATGTCCTGCTACTCCATAAAAGGGACTGTGTCCTTTAAGAAGGAAGGCTGGAAAGTAGCGGCCACACTCAGGAAGAAAAGGTGGTAATGGAGAGGAGCTGACGACCCCCCCCACCGACCCTACCCCTACCCCATCATTAACCTCTAGCATGCACATGCACATCTGGGGTTCTGCCTGCCCTAAGGTGAAGGAGGTGCTCCATGAACCTCAATGCCTAGATTTGGGGGCAGTTTGATGCTTCACCTCCAATCAGGCCCAGAGTGGAGATGACACGTTTCCATCTAACTCCTAGGTTACAAGTGGTTCCCAGGCTCTGGCCCTGACTAGTCCTGAGAAGTTTTCAGACACACACATGCTCCAAGTATCTTTCCCTGATTCCAGACCTGTGGACCACATTGGGATGTCCCCTGCATCTGTCCTGGCCCCAGGAACCAGGGACACCCACCTCTGCATTCTCTTTGAGCTCAGCGGGAGTCTCAGAACTAGGGTTCGCAGGGACCAAGGGCTCTTCCAGGAAACACTCTCGGCAGACACGGTTCTGCTTACTGTTCTCAGCCTTGAACTCTGAGCACTTTCGACAGATGACCTGCAAGAGAAGAATGCCTTTGACCATGCATGCATCCTGAGCTGATGAGGAGGAAAAACCTGTAGAGGGAGAGGTGAAGCTTGACCTGGGATGCTGTAAGTCACATCTAAAGGCAGAGAGTGGCTTTAGTCGGACCTGCTTGCCTTACCAGGACCATCCAGAGTTCAGAAACCCTGTGTAGAAGAAGAACATGGCCCACTCACATAAGAAGACCCGGGACACCGCCATTAAGAAAATCAAAGCCATGGGGTATAGCTCAGTTGGTAAAGTGTTTGCTGTTCAAGCATGAGGACCTGAGTTCAGGTCCCCAGGGCCCATGTAGAAGCTGGGTGTAGTGACTTGCCTCTACAATCCCAGTACTGGGGAGACAGAGATGGGCAGGTGATTGGAGCTCATATGAGCTTTCCTCACTTCAGCTGCAGCCCAGGTTCTGGGTAAAGCAACCCTCACACCTCTTCCATTCCTTTTTTTTTTTTTTTTTTTTTTTTTTTTGACGGGGTTTCTTTGCATGGCCCTGGCTGTCCCGGAAGTCATCTTATACAGAACTCACAGATCTCTACTGCACAGCCCATTCCTCTCTTAATAGAGACCACAGATTCCAATTGTCTTCCAGGTGCTCCTACCTCAGTTGCAATCACTGCAACCCTCTGCAAATCTGCCAGGAACCTCCTGGTCTTGGTGATGTCTTTAAGCCCATACACTTGGGCTGGAGCCCCAGCCTGCAGGCTATCCTGTGCTCTCCAAATTCCTCTTGTACTCATCCATTACCCACCCAGCCTCCTCTCCATCTATCGTGCATTTACCACCCACTCATCAACCCCCATCCATATCTGTCTATCTATCCACTGAACAACCATCTACCATCTATCCATCAATCCACCATCCCATTGTTTAGATATTTATCTATGTACCAGCCACTGTACATCCATCACCTGCCCATCCATCCAGCTGTCTGTCTGTCTATCATCATCCATCCAAAGATTTATCCTTTTATTCTTCCCTCTCCCCGACCCCAGCCAGCATGGTGCAATTTTATGAAAATGTGAAATCAGAGAATACCAGTCTTCACATCCTTTGAATAAACAGCTTCAAGTAAGTCTGGGAGATACATAGCTTCCTCTCTCTCAATCTCCTTCTCCCTCTCCTTCTCTCTCTCCTCACTTCAGTCCCTCCCCCAGATGCAACTTGGATGAACAAAACATACTTAGAACTAAACATCAGTTCCTTCTTCAAAGATACTTTGAAGTAATGACTCAGTTGCTCATTCCCAGGAGCAAGGACTTTGGGGTGGAGTGAGGAAGACTGGAGATGGTAGATTTGGGAGACAGCAGTCAGTGGTGGCCCCTTATGGCATGATCCCATCAGACCTTGCTCGCCATTGGTGCACTCCCACCATGACCAAGCTCTCCACTTTCTTCTGCCTCCTCAACACCTTACATAGGGACAGCATTGTCACCTCTCTATCACAGGACAGAAACACTACATTTTACTCACTCCCAGTTGGGGCAGTGAATCTCCAGTGCTAGCAGTATTCCTGCTGGAAGGAATGTTGTCATACATCAGAGCTGCCCAGAAGCCAGCTTTTACGTCAGAGGGTCACACTCATACACATCTATATGTAGGGGACAGTGTGCTGGTTTAAAGGAGAAATATTTCCCCACAGGTTCATATGTGAGAACACTGGGTGTCTGGTGCTGTTTTGGAAGATTGTAGGAAACACTTATAGGAAGTAAGTCACTAGGGGTAGGGCCTATTGTTTGATTGCCCACCCCCACTTCCTGTCCACTTCCTGCTTCCTGACTGCAGATAAAACATGACCCAGATACTTCATACCCCTGATTACCATGCCTTCCCACAATGGATTATGTACCCCCAGACTGTGAGCTACAATAAAGCCTTCTTCTGTGAAGTCAGTTTCCTTCAGGTATCACACATCACAGGAATGAGAAAAGTAACTAATACAGGATCTGGAGGAGGCAGCCTTACAGGGCTGCCATGTGGCTCACGGAGCCCCCCAGTTGTGCACATGATGACTCTCAAGTGCATGCCACCCGCTAATAGTGGCTGCTGCCCACCCATTAGAACCTGTGAAGACTCAGTGAGTAGCAACCTGGCCTCCGTCTAATCCACTCCCCCGCCCTTGCCCCACACTCACCTCTCCACACAGCTTGCAGCGATGCCTCCGCTTGGTGATGGAGTTGAAGGTCTCACCACAGCTCTTGCATCCAGGCTTCTCTTTGTCACGTCTTGTTTTAGAGGACAACTTTCTGGACTCGATCTACAAGAAGACGAGTGGCCATTGTCAGCTTCAGAGTGTGAGCACAAGATGACACACTGTGGGTGGGTGGGGGGTTAGCTAAGGAGTCTGCAAGTGGCCATGCTCAGAGCAAAAGTGAAGACTGCAGAAGGGAATAGGCAGAGTGAAAGCAGCTGCACCCCTTCCCAGCTCTTATCCCAGGGACCACCCCAGTGCGTCACGCAGCACACCATGCACTGCCCGAAGGAAGGTTCCAAGAGGTCAAGACAGCTTGGCCAGTGGCTTTATCGGGTGTGTTTGAGAAAAATACTGTGAGGCAAAGCAGAGGAAAGTGGTTTGGACAGGAATCTGCTGCCACAGCCTGGGGTGTCCTTGACTGAAGCCCAGAGGGATCATGTGGCCCCTAGATCCTTAGGGTCACCTTTCATCCTGTCACATGTCTAGTCTGTGTTAAACACTTGGGGACAGACACACCATATCCATAAACACACATGTGCCTCCACACGCCTGTGCGCCAGTCCTGCAGAAGCAGGTCACGTGAGGAAACCGAGCCAGCTGAGGCTGTGCTCAGACTTGACCTCTTGCTGTGTCTCCCACAGCCACCGCCTTCTTCTGTCTTATGAGTCCTTGCTCCAAGGACAAAGTTGGAAGAGGGCCTTGACTTCCTCCCTCTGCAGTGGGCCTTGTTTTCAGGTCCACTGTCAAGTTTTGTGCCCAGTGGGTGGAGGGCAGGCATGCCAGGCCTGACGTGCAAAACCCTCACTCTCAAGAGCTCTGAGTCTTTCTGCCTCCGGAAGTGTACCTTTCACCTAGCCTCCGGAGCCCCCAGCCCTACATAAGACTTTCCTATTGTGGCCTCCTCTCGAGACTGCTTAAGGGTCCAAGTGTTCATTGAGACAGGGAGAGTAGGGGGGCTTAGGGCGGGAAAGAAATAGTCTAAAGAAGACAGGAGCATAGGAGACCATCCTCTGGTCTGCTGCTGCCCTGTGGCCTCCACCCTCTGCCCACGTTCAGGATGTCCATGCCTCTATTTTTCCTGTGAGAAATCTAAATGTCAAGGTGGTGGGATTAATTTGTGACCAAATGGTCCCGACATGTGGTGGCTCTTGGGGGACCTCAGGCAGAGGTCCCAGCGGTTAGTCCTAAAAGGTTGTTGAGAATGCAGGAGGCTCTGGGGGTCACCTGAGTACCCTAGTGGGCATCTCACAATAGAGGAAAGGCTGAGGTGAGCTGGGGTGTGACCAAGAGCTCAGGCCCTAGGGCCAATGGGGTTCAGACAAAGGGGAGTTCCTGAGGCAAAGAACTTTAAGATTTAGGGACTAAGTAGATGACAGAAGTTCCTCAGCTTCTCTCATCTGGTAGCATCAGTTGACCAAGACAGAGTTGCCAATCTGTGTGCTCAGACAGGAACTTTAGCCCCACATGGATCCCGAGATGCTGAGGTCCACTGTGGCCCACCCTTCAGGTGACTTGCTCTCCAATCATGCCATCCACAGCACAAGGGGTCTGGTTGGATTTGCAGATCACAGGAGATCAGGTAGCCAAGGCATGAGGACACACATGTGTAACCAAGGACAGGTCTCCCAACCAAGTGTACTTCTTCACAGATGAGATCACCAGGCAGGGATGAACAAAGGACCTGAGCCAGATTTCCTGTACAGGTGCTGCATGACAGGAAGCCTAGGTTCAAGACTGCCAGGAAGTAACTGACAAGCAGTTCTAGCCAAACGCATCTGCAACATCAGCCCAGAAACTGTTCTCTACTGATGTTCAACAGAGTAATTTCCCTTTGGCAGGTTAGCTTAGTAGCTAAAGGTACTTCCCAGTAAGACAGATGTGAACCCCAGTCAATGGCCTAGACCAAGTCACAAAATGGCCCAGCAGTCTACTCAGACACAGGCTAATAACACCAGGTCCTGTTGGAAGTCGTTCAGACAGGAGGTCACCTGGCTCAGCTGAAGCTAAGGCTGGCCCCTCTATTCTTCTAATGGCAATTCTGTTCTAGAGCCTAATGGCAGGTACAGAATGGGGTCTTATGGAGAAAAGGCAGTTCCTGTATCACGGGGAAGCCATTGACTTCTGGGTGATCAGGGACAGTGCTTCGATGGCAGCTAAGATGGGGCTATGTATCTCTCACAGTAGGTCTGGAGCTCTGGAGGGGGCTTTCAGACTGTCATTGTGTGTGTGCGTGTGTGCGTGTGTGTGTGTGTGTGTGTGTGTGTGTACTTCTGTTAAGGCAACTGGACTTTTAACAGAATGAGGAAGTCTTTGAATTCTGCAAGGGTGCTTGCAGAACTTCCTGAATGGGGTTTGGCTTCTCTTAGGAAAGAGGGGCTGACAGAGGCTGTGCGCCGGAAGACACCTAGGCACAGGACACAAGCTCAGTACATTGAAGGGATTTATTTTCCTCTCCAAAAAAATCCAAGAAGCAATAAAAGTCTGGCACCCATGCTCAAAGCCTTTTGATTAAAAATGAAACCTTGCTTTTGAGCATCTTGTAGGTTTCCTCTGTGGTAGACCCTATCATGCTGTTCAGTGCTGGTTCACAGATGCCTCGGAACCATCCTGAGCTCACCAAAATCTCAGCTCAACCCAGCTCAGCCCAGCCCAGCCCAGTCCAGTGGAGGAATCAAAGGAGAAGCCCATGGCCATACTCTACTGGGGTATCCATTGTTGTGGACTTGTTTGTTGAGAAAGCGCTGGCCTCAGCTTGGTTGTGAGGAGAAAGGGACAAGGACATCAGAAGTGGACACTAGGCTGTTGTGGCATGAATGTTGTGAACCTGTAAAAGAACTCTGTCCTAGGGCAGAAGTGGGAAAAGCAAGTGGGACAGACCAGGCACCAAGTATGGCCATGCTGCCCAGCAGGTATGGTGACCAATGTTGTGAGATCCAGGCAGGCCCTGGGTATGGCTTGAGGTCCTGACTCTGGGGCTCCCAGCTGTCCCTTCCCAATCAAAGGACATGGGCAGCTAGCAAGAGCAGCCTGTATTAGGTACCTAGAGCTTCCCCATCTCGCTCTCTGAAGACAGTAGGGCTGCAGTAAGCAACACTCACCCGGGGCCTCAAATCAGAGCCAACTCTACTTCCTTCCAGCTGTATCCTCCTAATCTTGGCCCTGACCCCAACGGAGCCCCAGCTGTGAGACATCTTACTTGTAAGATCCACTACTAATGTCCTCAAGGTAGTCGCAGGCACCGCTGTTCCTATAAACAGTCCCCACCTCCGCCCTGAACCTCTGCCTGCCTGCAACCCCTGGAGGCTGAGGGTTCCCTTTCCAGAGCCTGTGGGCTTAGCCTTAGAGATTGCATGAGCAGAGAACTGGGGAATTCCTGGGCCGGGATGCCTTAGCCATCAGCTAGTCACCAGAAGTGCCTCCACGAGCCCACCCCAGGGCCAAGGATGGGACAATGCAGGACCAGAGTCCAAGGCATCATCAGGGAGATGGTCATGGACATCCATCCTGGCCGAAAGATGTAGGCCTGGCTTGGGAGCATTTCAGACTATGAGTTCATGAACTGCTGAGCCTGGCTTGGCCAGGTGACTATGTGTCCCTCTGGAAGCTCAACCGTGGTGCAGCCACAGCCACGTAACCACAAGCTTCAGGAAAGAGACTAACAGGATTGCGAAAGGCCAACCTCATATATATATGCAACTTAGAAGGTTGACACTAGGTTAGGTGGCATGAGAATGAGAAGTATTTAACAGGAATCCTGAGACAAGCCATGGGGCTTCCTAGATGTAGGCAGAGCTGACAGTGGGTACAAACGCCTGGGGCCTGGCGGAGCCAGTGGGGGCTAGGACATTGCCAGTAGGTGGCAGGAACAGGCAGACTAGAGCAGGAAGGCACTGGGGTGTCTACATGTTTGTTTCCCCCTTGGCTGCATGCAACACATTTAGACTTCCTGACTTCCAGTTTCAACAGAGCTCATCCTTGGGGTTCCTGTCTGCCCTGCAGAGGCCAGACAGCAGCAGCCTTTCAACAAGGGTCCCTCCTCTTGTCCCGTTCCTTTTATTTTGGGGTTTGCCTTGCTCTTTCCTCAGCAGGCCTTATCATGTTTCAGCCCTCCCTCACCTCGCAAGCGTTCTCAAGGTTGCCTGACAAATGACCAGTATGAGCTTGTATCTGTGGGACTTGGGAAAGCTGTGGTCACAAGGAGGGGAACAGCAATATTCAGGGCCACCCTGAGAGGCTATGGCTGCACACTGTCTGTGCACTGGACTCATTGCCACCCCAGCCCTCCTCTTTTCTCCATCCCGGATGGCTCTGCCCACAGCCTGTCTCGCTTGCTTCAAGGGAGCTCACCCGACTGACCCAGCAGTTATAACCTAACAAGGTCATAGTCTCAGAGCTCCAGGGCCAAGTCACCAGCTGTTCTGAGCCCCATTCAGGGCTCCAATGCAAGGAGATCCAGGCTACATATGAGCAACTGAGAAATGGAGATGGAGACAGAGGAAAGAGAAGCATAGAAGAGGCATGGAGAGACAGAGACACTGTGAAAGAGAGACACAGAGACAGAACGAGAGACAAAGACAAAGAGGGAGGTAAAGAGCAGGAACACTGGGAGGGGAAGATGTGCAGGAGAAAACAGGGAACTGTACCCCCATGGTAGTGTCAAAGGGTCCAGGGAGAAGAGCTCATGTCTGGGATGGGCTGGAGACACCTTATCAGATGGTACCAGTCACTCCCCTAACGCAGTAGTCCATCAGGACCCAGCAAGCCACTAGGCAGAATTATCACTCCAGGCTACAAGGGACGCTATGCTATGCCCCAGAATTGCCCCAACTACTGTTGTCACAGGTGTTTGTGAAAGCCAAGCCCCAAAGTGATGATGTGGCTTGGTTGTTGGCACTCGATCCACAGCAAACGTGTGTGCGCCTCAGTTTATCACACATCCCCAAATTAAAATAAGGACACCCCCTCCGAGTTCCCATGGTCAGTCCCTAGTAGACAGGCCCATGTGCCCAGCTTTCTGGCCCTGAGAACACAAAGGGTGAGAGATGAGGCGCCCACGGCTTCCGGAAAACCTGCCTGGTATGAGGGACAAATCTGTCCATGTTGCTGTCCTAGGGAGCTGGCACTTCTTTACTGCACATGTTATCAAGGTGAAATTTGCACACAGCAAGCTTATAAGCATTCACACAGAGATCAGATGGCACACATAGTTGTGCAATGTCTACAGACAGGCTCCCCGTGGCCTCCACCTTTGGTACTTAAGTCACCAGTTCCTTGCCTCAGGTACAGCCTCACATCTGCACACCCAGGCCCAGAGAACACAGGAGAAGGCAAGCTGATTCCTGGATCCTCACCCTCCAGGATGCCTTGGTTTGACCCCAACCCCAGCACCTCCCATTCCTGCTAATCCATAGGTGTCACTCACTCACCCCTACAGGACCCCCATTACTATCGGATACCCCGGTAGTTTCCACGGAGCTGGCACTCATGATCTGGAAGAGAAGAGAGATCAGTGTGAAGTGGTTCTCCAATCATATGGCACGCCCCGTGTAGCAGAAGACATTTCCTCCACCTAATACCTCTGTATATCAAGGGGGTAGTGTGTGTGACAACTGGCCTAATAAAGGCTGGGACTCCAGGAGTCACACCAGTCCCTGAACTGAAGGCACCCTGGTGTCAGCAGGTGAGGCTGACTTAGCCCACCCTAATCCTGATACTGAAAAAAGTCACACGTTGTGGAAGGATGAGGTGGTCCCTGAGGATGCTCTCCCCATCCTTGTGGTCCGTGAAGACTCCGCAGGCTTTCTAACGCTCCAGGCCCTGCTGACTAACAACAGCCTGCTCTGTACCCTTTGTCTCTAAGTCACTTGCCCTCAAGGAGCTCACAGGATCCTTCTAAGAATGTTAACCTTTCCTCAAAAATACATCCAAGGCCAGGTGGTGGGGCATGCCTTTAATCCCAGCACTCGGGAGGCAGAGGTTCGAGGCGGCCAGCCTGGTCTACAGAGAGACTTCCAGGACAGGCTCCAAAGCTACACAGAGAAACCCTGTCTCAAAAAACAACACAAAACAAAATCCCAGGAAAAATGGGAGCAGATTTGATGCAAATAATAAGGAAAAGGCAGACCCTCTGAGGGCAGGAGGCCAGTCACCTGGAGGTGGGTATAGACTGAGGAGTTAGGACAGGCCAGGTGTTCCCTCCAGATGTACCTGGTGCGTGTGAGCAAAGCAGCCCATGAAGGTGGGGTGTGTAGTGGGGAGGGGCGCACATCACTGTCCCAGAGGACTTCTCTCCAGGAATTTTTGCTGCACCCTGTAGAGCAGCCTCTAAGGCTGCCCTCCCACAGGGCAGAAATCATCTTCCACGTCCAGCCTGCTCTCTGATTCTGGGGAAACCCCAACGTGAGGGATGCCCGTCCCTAGGCCCTGCCTCAGTCACATCTTCCTATTGTACCCCTGGGGCCACCCCACAAGGGATGGGGAACCATATACTCCTAGTACTACTGGCAGAGGACTTGGAGCTGACTCCTCAGGGGTACAGGAGAGCTTGGGGAGAAAACATAAGCACAAAAAGGCATCCACTTGCTGTTCCAAGTGGAGTGGAAGAAGGGCACCGTGACCTGAGGGTATTTGTGCCACTGCAGTGACCTGGGAGTATCACTGAGCTTCTGAGACTCAGTTCCGTAGGAGGAAGATAAGGCTCTTTGTTGCTTGTGGCTGTCTTGCTGAAGGCATGGAGATGACTAAACAGCACTAAAGCTGCCTCCACACAGATGCTAACCTGCAAGGCAGCAGGCCCAGCGGGTTGCAGTGCTCCGCAGCATAGGACAAGCAGAGAAATGTAAGTTCAAGCTGTCTGCATAACACCCCTAGGCCTCTCTCCCTGGCCAAGAGTTGACTTCCCACTTCCCCTTGACGACAGGCTGCTGACTCACAGGCTGGTCTGGAGACAGGCTGGGCTCCTCATCCTGGCTACAGGCACTGCTGAAGGCCCTGAAGGTCTTGCTCTTCTGTTTATGCTTCTCCACGGTGGCCTGAATAACCTGGACACACAGCAAAGCCACAGGGCTATCAGAGAGCCAGGGAAGGACCCTGAGAGCTCACGGTCCAGGTGCTCCACAGAGCACCCTTGGTCATCTGATCCTGATCAATGACTCATGCCTTGGAACCAATATGACCAAAGAAACTGGCTCCAGGAAGACAACACCTACCCCGAGGCCCCTCCTGGCCCTGGTTTCTTACTTGTGAAGGGGTTCAAACAAGTAAATGAAAGACTTGTGATGCCTGAAAGCATATAGAGAGGCACCCATGGCCACTGCCTCCCTTCAGCATGTGCTAGCATTAGGGAAGAGTTCCTGGGTCATGTGGTCCAACATGAAATGACCATACTACAATAACATGAGGATGTAAGGCATACATGGTGATGCATGTCTGAAATCCTAGCCTTCAGGATACCAAAGCAGGAGGCTTGAGGGTTTGAGGCCAGTGTCATTCCCTTAACGAAACCTGTCCCCAAAACACAAGAGCTGATCATTGTAGCTAGCAGCCGAGCCTTTGCTGAGCAGGCTCCAGGTTCTGGGTTTTATCCACAGGAGGGAGAGACAGAGCGAGAACAAACTTGAGAAGCTTCACCTGAATCCATTCTTTCTTCTCTTCTTCCGTCCTACGAACACAAAACCAGTATTTTATCAGTCTATCCACGGATACCCACTGTGTGCCTGCTTAGCCACTCACTGTCTTGTGACTGTGACTCAAGGCCGGAAAGGTAGTTTCAGTGTTCAGAACACACGTGGGCCCATGTCTCACCTTGTAGACCAACAGCACCCTGGACCCTAGCAGGTGATTACCAAGTTCTCATGTCCTAGGTGAAATGTCACTGGCTCTCTGACACACAGCCAGCAAGAGCTCAAGCTTGGCCTGGGAGGACAGTGTGACCAGATAGAGCAGGCATAGCACATGTTGACCGGTAGTCACCCTCAGAGACACATCTCACAGAGGCAGCAACACGTGTGCACAGAAGCCCACGTATGGGACTCTGTTCTTGGCACAGTTTGCAGAGATGAGACTCAGACTGTCAACATGGGACCCTGTTGATGATTTTTTAAAAAATATCATTACAGTTTACTTAAAAGTTTTTGTGTATATGCACGGGTGCTAGTGCCACCTATAGAGGCTTAGAGGACAACTTGCAGGCCTTGGCTTTTTCCTTCTGCCATGCAGGCCCCACCATGAAGGATGACACTCAGGTCATCAGGCTTGGCAGTGGTGTTTCTACCCACTAAGCCATCTCACTGGTGCCAATTGATAATATTGACAGGGTTTGTGCTATTCTGGGAAAATATGTGAGATTATCAGACATATCAATCTTGACACATTAACTGAAAAAAGCAAGATGAAGAACTGGTGTCCTGGCTAGGATTCTGTCAAACTGACTAGGAAGAAGAATGTCAGTGGAGAGAATGTCTCCATCAGATGTCCTGTAGGCAAGTCTTGGGGCATTTTTTTTTAATTTTAATGACTGATGTGAGAGGATCCAGCATACTGTGGGTGGCACCACCCCTCTACAGATGGCCCTGGGGTCATATAAGCAAGCAGGATGAGCAAGCCATGGGAGCAAACTGGTAAGCAGGTTCCTCTACTTTAGTTCCTACCCTGACTTCCTTCAGTGGTGGATATGACCTGAGAGTGTGAGCGAAATAAACCCTTTTCTCCATAAATTGATCTCAATCATAGTGTTTTATCACAGCAATAGAAACTCTAACCAAGGGGCCAGAGAGATGATGGCTCAGTGGTTAAGAACACTAGCTACTCTTCCAGAGGATCACAGTTCAATTCCCAGTACCCACGTGGCAGCTCACAACTGTCTGTAACTCCAAGGTCTGACACCCTCACTCAGACATGCATATAGGCAAAACGCCAATACACACCAAATAAAAATAAGTAAATCTTAAAAAAAAAACAAAAAAAGAAACCCTAACCAAGACACACACTATTTGTTATAGCCACCTTTGAGTGTCTGTGTGTGTGTGTGTGTACATGTGTTCATGTGTGTAGAGGACAGAGGTCAGTATTGTGTATCTTCCTCAATCACTATCCACCCTACTTTTTGATACAGGACATCTCACTGAACTTGGAGCTCATTATTCCTCTAGGGTGGCTAGAGAGTAAGCCTTGAGGATCTGCCTGTCTCCATCTTCACAGGACTGGGATGACAGACACACACTGCTGTGTCTGAACGTAGCTCCTCATGCCATGTGGCAAGCACTCTACCCACTGAGGCAGCTTTCCATCTTTAATTTAAAAATGCAGACACACACATGCACACAAATGCATGTGCACACATGCATACATAGATGTGCAGAATTTTCTAGACAATTACTTAAGAGATGGTTAGTATCATAGTAACACAGGCCTAGAATTAAAAGGCTTAATTCATATTGTTGTTGCTAAGCATCCTTAGTTATGAGAAGTGTTGAGCTACAGGTGAATAAGAACATATTGAAAAGTTATCTCATTCATTAAAAGAAGCCATCTGCTACAATCTCAGGTCAAAGGTGTTCGTGCAGCTGCAGATTGCTAGTGCCATACCGAGTCTGAAGCTCCAGGGACCTTTTTCTTCCTGTTATGATGAATGTGCGTGCTGCATTTGGTTTCGCAATATCTTGCACCTGCAGGAACAAGAGCACAGAATAGAGCAAATGAAGGCGGGTTGCCATTTTAGCTGTTCCTTAACCCAGACCCATGTTCTCTGAATCAGAGGTTTTTCTTTTATTTATTTTTCCTATGGAAGTGTCAGGGTGACCCCAGGGGCTCTCAGATCTATGGTGGGAATACTGAGGCTCAGGGGGAGGGCAGGTCATTGGTCTTGCCCACCCAGAGCTGGGCTTCAGTCTCTGTGTTAGCTAGCTGCTTAACAAATGTACCTGTCCATCAGGGCTCCTTTAGCTGTTGCCCCCGGTAGCCCTGGCCAAGCCTTTCCCCTCCAGCACAGCTGCTCCTCTGTGGGAGGGATAAAAACCTTGGAAGATCCTTGGCTATGTCCCTCAGATGGTGCTTGGGCCCGCATGGACAGGTGCATTATGGGTTTAAAGGAGTGCACCCAGACAGAGTGGATGGAGTAGTGTCATTTCCTTGGGGGCTCTCAGATTTCACCCTCTTCCATCAGCACAAAACCACAGAGCACAGTTTCTCCCGGCAGCTCTCGGGCTGGTCCCTGTAAGAGTCCCTGACCTTGGTCAGCTGGTTAGGCAACATAGAGATGCAGACCTGGGCCCAGCCAGAAACCTTTCCCACTGCATGTTGAAAAATGGTATTAACATATAAAAGCCACTAAAACAGGACTGTCTTTTAAAAAAAGACTTATTTATATGTGTGTGTCTGTGTGCCATTATGTACACAATGTACAGGTGCCTGAGGAGGCCAGAGGGAGAAACTGGATCCCCTGGAGCTAGAGTTACAGGCAGTTGTGAGCCACTCAGTTCGGGTGCTGGGAACTGAAGTTGGGTCTTCTGAAAGAGCAGCAAGAGCTGTTGACTACTGAGTCATTCTCTAGCCCCAGGACTGATTTCTCATAGAGCAACACTGCAAAAGTGGATTCTTCTAACTATGGAAGAAGCAATTTTGTTTTCTGTAGTTAGTCATTGCTTGTAATTATTTCTTAACCTGGATCCAATGGAATTTCTATGGAGTGGGTAGTTGTTTAATCAAATCTTTGCCTTTTCAGATACTTAGAGTGATTTAATTAGAAAATATTTTTGGAGCAATTATTATTTGGAGCAGTAGACTGCCAACCTAAGGCTAGTCTACGAGGACCATGATGCTGGCTTGGAAACCCCTGAGTCATAAGTGGTCATCAAAGCTTAGCATTCCCATCCCTGTTTGTACCCCTTCCAGGGCATAAGCGGGGAAAGAGGGACCCACCCACCTGGAGATCAGAGATGTCCATTTTCTCCCGTACACTGAACTTCTGGCCCATGAGCCTCAGTTTGGGTACACAGTAGAGCATCACATTGTTGAACTGCAAGAAAGATGCCATGGGGAGAGGCAGTTACAGGGAGCCCCTCACAGGGGACCCATATAATCTTACTTTAATGTCTTAAAATAATATATACATATATATTATATTATATGTAAGTATACATCTATTTTTTTAAAGATGCACACATGCCTTTAAGCACAACATTAAAAAGGCAGATCCTGAGCCTATAATGGACAGCAATGGCCCCACTAAATGCCAGAGACTAACAAACAAAAAGCCCAGTTTCAGGAAAGTGTTACTTCTTTTGGAGTGGCTGGCCAGTGAGGTCCCACAAACCCCCACACAGTACAGGCTACTGCCAACGCTCCTGGTTACACTCCAGAACTTGATGGCTCTCCTGCTGAAAACGCCACTACTTGAGTCACAGAACGTGAGGAAATCAAGTAGTACTGACCTGGAAGTTTCATTCCTACTAAATAGCTTCTATAGCACTGAAAGATGCTACACACTTTACCGGAGGAGCTGTAAGCATCAACCACACCCAGCCGTGAACCCTGTGAGTCACAATAACAACTGGTCTGTCAAGACATGCCCACTGGTGCAATAGTGGCAGGAATGTCATGGGAGGAACCAATCACTTTCTGGTTGGATTTAAGGCCCATTCCATAAGATGAAACCCATATCTAGTATTATTAGCCAATAACCTGTGGCTAGATATGTCACAGGCCTTAGGCTAAAAAAGGGAAATTTTCAAAGGTACAGCTACTTATTCAAGAATAGATGAAGGATTATGGGCACAAGGCAGTGTGATAGGGTGCTTGCCTAGCAAATGTAAGGCCTTGGGAAGAAGAAAGAAGAAAGAAGAGGAGGAGGAAGGAGAAGAGGAAGAGGAGGTAGGGGAAGAGAAGCAGCTATAGAAAAATGGAAAAAAAGAATCATGTCTCTTCTTGTACATCAGGTACTCGAGGGGAGCCCTCACTATAATTCCTTCCTGTCTTTTCCCCTCCCTGTAAACCAGAATTCAGTTCTGGAGACAGTTGGGATCTTGATGTTTGGCTACAATTCTTTATATTTCTGGTTTCTGGAGACATTTTGTTTGTTTTGTTTTGTTTTTTGTTTTTCGAGACAGGGTTTCTCTATAGCTTTGTAGCCTGTCCTGGAACTAGCTCTTGTAGACCAGGCCGGCCTCGAATTCACAGAGATCTACCTGCCTCTGCCTCCCAAGTGCTGGGATTACAGGCATGTGCCACTACCACCTGGTGGTTTCTGTAGACTCTTTAACTGTAACAGAGGTAGATCAAAGAAAACAGAAATGCTGGATATAAGGGACATCAATACTAGACGCTTGTGGAAACCAGGGCAGAATCATTAACAAGCGACAGCCCAGCCAGCTCTCAGGGGAGGTCATGGAAGAACCTCCTCCTTGGGCTTCTGCGTCTTGCTAGTACTGCCCAGTGTCTGAGAAGGCAGATGGGGAGTTCTGTGGCTGGGATGGCAGCCTGGCTCACCAAGAAGAGGTGTCGGTCCTGAGCGGTGCCGTTCTTGGCTGACAATTTCTGGATGTTGCCCTCCTTGATCAGCTCATTGGCTGGGTTGACGATGTCCTCTTCCCCACCCAGCTGCTCATACACCTCCAGGAGCTTGTGCATTTTCTCCTGCAAGGGGACAGGAAGTTCTGGCAGCTGCAAGGTCGCACAGGCTGCTTCGGACCCAGAGGTGAGCAGAGCTCTGCAACTGTCACCCAGAGTCCGTTGTCACAGTGAAATGGCCACCAGTGAAAAGGAAAGGAAATGCAGGGCGACATTTGAGCTGAATAATAAAGGTGACTAGAAACCCATCATTCGGAGAATCACAAACATCTGCAAGCTCTTGCTATTCCGAGTTTACAGACAAGGAAACTGAGACATGTAGGGATCAGCTGAATAGCCATGACCCAGACTGGGCTAATCTACATATCATGTTCCCCAGGCCCGGTTGGGAAGACATGATGCCCAATGATACATTGGGGACAAGGTTAACAGTTCATGGCCCCTACTCAAAGTAGAATTAAGCCGCAGTGTCCTGTCCTTGGACTTGTAGAAATTACAAGTGTACCTAGAGTGGGCAGGTCAGGCTGGCCCTTTATGTTTCTTGTATGGATCCCATAGATGCTAGTGGACCAAACAACACAGGATGCCTGGGACCCTGGAGGGCAGGGAAGAACCCATGGCCTTGCAGGAGCTGGCAGGTATGTAGAGGAGTAGTATGTATAGGTATAGCCATGGCATGTCCTGGCTTGTATTGGGAAGGTGGGTGTGGTAGTAAGAATATAATTGGCTCTCATTAAACTCACAGGAAGTGGCACTAATAGGAGGTGTGGCTTTGCTGGAGCAAGTAAGGCCTTGCTGGAGGAAGTGTGTCATTGTGGAGGTGGGGCTTTGAGGTCTCCTTTTGCTCACACTTTGCCCATTATTGGCACTGAGACCACTCCCTGTTGCCTTCTGATCAAGATGCAGCTAGCACCATGTTTGTCCGCATGCTGCCATGCTCCCCGCTGTGATATTAATGGACTGAACCTCTGAAATGGTAAGCGAGCCACCCCAGTTAGATGTTTTGCTTATAAGAGTTACTGTGGTCATGGCATCTCTTCACAGCAATAGAAACCCTAAGACAGAGGGCATATGCCTACTTGGTTTGTACAGACAGAGGCTGAACTTGCACTTGGTATTACCAGGGGCTACTAGGATGTGCACCCAGCATGTCCTGGGGAGACAGGGTACATATGTGCCCACTGATGGGACCCACCTAGAATCAGAGGTAAAGGTGCCTGCTTATACGGTCCTCCCCGCCTCCCCCTCCCCCTTCCTGCAAATACTTTACTTCCCTACAGCAGACTGCACTCACCATCTTCCTGATGGCAGCATTGGAGTGGTCGGCAGCTGTGGAGATGAGCTCCAGGGACCCTGAATGAGAAGAACTAATTGAGACGAGGCACGTGGTGACGCCACAAGTTCTAACTGGAGAGGCTGACATTGAAATGGAGGCATGGCTTCCAGTGGGAAGACTTGTTCCTGTTCTTACCTCAAGGTGCCCAGACTGCTCCAGAGGTCTGACCCAGAGAAGAGACAAAGCCCAGAGCCACTTCCTGATCCGGCTGGGGCCAACACAAGTAGGACCCCTGACTCTTGCACAGTCCCCAGCCCTGTGCTGCCCCCAGTTATATTAGTTATGTTTCTTGAAATAAGAATGTCCTCTTTGCCGGGCAGTGATGGCGCACGCCTTTAATCCCAGCACTCGGGAGGCAGAGGCAGGCAGATCTCTGTGAGTTCGAGACCAGCCTGGTCTACAGAGCTAGTTCCAGGATAGGCTCCAAAGCCACAGAGAAACCCTGTCTCGAAAGACCAAAAAAAAAAAAAAAAAAAAAAACCAAAAAACAGAATGTCCTCACTGTGGGGCCCATTGCTGGATCCTAAGCTATGAAGGGAGCCAGTGTTTGACATTGTCTTCCCCAGAAATAGCATCCTTTCGTATACTAGGAAAAGACTAAATTCTCTCTCTCTCTCTCTCTCTCTCTCCCTTTCTCTCTTTCTCCTCCCTTTGTGTGTCTCAGCCCAGGGTTCTCAGCCTCCTCAGAGATTCCCCCTCAGCCTTGCAGTCAGGTCCACTTACTCTCAGCATCCTTCCGGTCCGGGGCATCCTTGGGGAGCCTCTTTAGGTAGTCTTTGAGCAGCAGCTCATAGCGGGGGACCCTCTGCACAGGCTCCAGCATGTGATGCTGCAGTGTCAAGTTCCCGCACACCTCCTGCTTCTGGGGGAACACACACGGGGTCAACCAGCCTAGCCCCTGCTTCTGGGGTAACACACACAGGTCACCAGCCTGGCCTCCTGCTTCTGGGGTAACACACATGGGTCACCAGCCTGGCCTCCTGCTTCTGGGGGAACATACACGGGGTCACCAGCCTGGCCTCCTGCTTCTGGGGGAACACACACGGGGTCACCAGCCTGGCCTCCTGCTTCTGGGGAAACACACATGGGGTCACCAGCCTAGTCCCTGCTTCTGGGGGAACACACATGGGGTCACCAGCCTAGCCCCTGCTTCTAGCAACACAGTTCCTGGCGGTTGCCTGGCGCTGCCTGCTTTTCAAGACACAGTTGGCACAGACCACAGGTGTCTATCATGGAGGGAGAGCTGGAACTCTCTGGGTGGGCAGGTTGGAGTTGAAGAAAACAAGTACCAGGACCAGGCCTCCCCCCACAAAAGTGATTCCCACTCCTATCCCATCCTTGTCACCCTCAGGTCCACTCCCTCTCTTTCAGGTGGAGGCCATCTGTGCCTAGCTCCCCCAGTATCAATCCTCGTGCCTAGAGGCTGATGAGAGTCCCCACATAATAAATGGAGAGAGCAGGTGGGTGCAGGAAGGCCTAGCCCTGTAATGTCCCCACTCTCCACACCTCCCCTCCTCCCTCCAGATCACAGCTTCCCGTCTGCCACACTTTAGAGCCTTCTTGGCGCAGGCAGCAGGAGTCTACACCCTTGACCCTGCCTGCACACCAGCCTTCCAGGGATGACTGCCAGAACGCCATTGCCTCTTCGCTCGCCTTGGGCTCTCCTGCCATGCTGCCTGGTTCATCTGCCTCTGCCATGTTGACAGCTGAGAGAGCCTGCTGCTTTGCCTGTGCTTACACATAAACATTTTACCCACCAAGCCATCTTCTCAGCCCCTAAAATAATTAGGGTTGGGGGAGGGGGGCGGGGAGTTGTTTTGTTTTGGTTGTTGTTTTTTTTTCAAGACAAGATTTCTCTGTATAGCCCTGGCTGTCCTGGCCTCGAACTCAAAGATCCACTTTCCTCTGCCTCCTGAGTGCTGGGATTAAAGGTGTGTGCCTCCGTGCCTATCTTTGTTTTTTAAACGAAGGTCGCACTTATGAAAAAATATCTGAGTATTGGTGCTGGAGAAATGACTCAAAGGTTAAGAGCACTTACTGCTCTTGTAGAAGACCTGGGTGCAGTCCTAGCAACTGCACGGCTAATGACCATTTGTAACCCTGGTTTCAAGATATCTGACATCAGCTCTGAACTCTTTGAGAACCAGACATGAATAGGGTTCACAGACATCACACAGGCAAAGCACTCATACCCAGAAAATTTGTGAAAATCTGAAAAAACAAAGTCTGGGTGTCATGGTGCTTGCTTCTAATCCCAATTCTGGGGAGGCAGAGATAAGTGGATACCATTGGCTAGTGTGCCTAGTAGAATCAGTGAGCTCTGGGTTCAGTGAGAAATCTGCCCCAAAACAAGATGGGGAGTGACAGAAGGCACTTGACCTCAGCTGACCTCTGACCTCCGTTTGCACATACATATATGAGCATACCCACATACATGTTCACGGGCATATACCAGAGGGAGAGAGATTATTTCAAGCAAGAATCAAGAGAAGATGCGGGGGGGATGGATGTTCACAGAGCTACAAATTATCTCCCTGCTAGGCATTTATGAATAGAGGCAAAAAACAAAACAAAACAAAAGGCTTTACTCCAGTGACACTCACACAGAGGCACAGCCCCAACTGAATCATGGAAAAACTGCAGAGAAACCCAAGCCAAGAGGCAGCCAATTCCCTCAAGAGGATAAGGACAGAGCATGTCCTAGAGGGAAGGACTCAGCCTGATAATGAGAACAGCATGTGGTCCTGGTCTGGCTTATGAACCCCAAAGAGAAAACTTAGAAGTGCATCGTTGGGATCACTGGTGACTGTGTGGGCTGTGAGGCGACAACAGCTGTGGCAGCCATGTGAGCTTCTTGATTTCAGTCAGCACTGTGGATGTGTGGGAGACACTCTCCTTCCCACTCAGTCATGAACCTGCAGTACTGCCTGCAGATGAGTTTCAAAAGGCAGTAACCCCATGCGTGCTTGGAGACAATGGTGCAGAAGGTCTGGAGTGTCGGCGAGTTTGGCCTTTTGTGGTCAGGCCTCGGTGTGCTGTGTGCGCGCGTATCTCTGGCTGAAAACTGAATTTCGTGTAGGCTTGCCGATCAGCCCCAGAATCTACCTGTCACGTGACCCTACCCTCGACCACTGGCACGAGAGTTCAGGCACGTGACACCATGCCTGCCTTCACCTGGTGCTAGAGATACAAACTCAGGTTCTTGGCTCTTTCCCTAGCCTTAAGTTGGTCATTTTACAAACTCTTAGTAAACGTTTGGATTTTAAGGCCTACAATCTAAAATATGCTTTGGATCAAGCAAAGAATTCTCCAGAGACCAAGGGAAATCTGATGGTCATTTGATCCCATTTTGTCCAGGTCAAGGCTTCTCAGACAATGCAGGAGAATTTTCTGTTGAGGACCATCCTGTGCACTGTAGACTTGCCCCAGATTCTAACCTCCAGATACCAGAAGCAACACCAGTATCAACAGACACAGTCCTTTGCTGAGAATGGCTAAATTGTGTTGAGGCCAATGGATAGAACCATGGCTGTGCCTATCAGGAAGTATCCCCAGACAGTACCCACTGTTCAGGGATAACAAAATGCTGAGGTGGTCAATACAGACAAATTGTCATCCCAATCCTATATGTGCTTTGTCACCTGAGGACCTGCTGGACCCAAGAGCCTGGTCTGCCCTGTGTGGACAGGGACAGTGGTGTGTGGTCAGGCTGAACACTGCCTCACTCTCTGGAGGGAGATGTGTGTGGAACTCACAGCTGATGTCGGATTCCCCTCTATATGCTGTGATTACCATTAATGAATAAAAGCAGAGCTATAGGGGAACAGAGCTAGGTGGGGAAAACTAAACAGAATGCTGGGAGGAAGGAGGTGGAGTCAGAAGCCATGTAGCCCCGCTGGAGAAGGATGCTGGAACTTTAGCTGGTAAGCCACAGCCACGTGGCAATTACACAGATTAATAGAAATGGGTTAAATTAATATGTAAGAGTTAGCCAATAAGAAGCTAGAGCTAATGGGCCAAGCAGTGATTTAATTAATATAGTTTCTGTGTGATTATTTTGGGGGTCTGGGTGGCCAGGAAATGAACAAGTGGCCAAGTGACCCTGCTACTACACACAGCACAGATGAGTCTTGTACTACGCACTTGTGTGGGGAGTTAGTGCCACCGCTTCTCCAGAGGCCTGGGATGGCGGCATAGCTGCTCAAACGTGAGGACCTGAATTCAACCCCAGAACCCATGTAGAAAAGCCAGGCATGCTGATGCAGGCCTGCAATCCCAGCACTGCATAGACCAGGTGTGGTGGTGCACACTTGTAATCCCAGCACTCAGAAGGTGAAGTTCAGGGTCAACCTTAGCTACATAGGGAATTCAAACCAGCCAGGTCTAGAGACCTTGTTTCGTTGTGGAAGGTTTATTTGTTTGTCTGGTTTTGTGGTTGTTTTTGGTTGGTTGTTTCTGTTTTGGACATGGTCCTTAGTACATAGTGCTGTCTGGCCTGGAGTTTGCTATATAGACTAGGCTAGACTCCACCTCACAAAGATTCACGTGCCTCTGTTTTCTGAGTGCTGAGATTGAGTTCCTGGCCTGAGAACATGTCTTGAAAAATCTTTTTGGTGTTTTTTGTTTTTTTTGTTTTGTTTTGTTTTAAAGTGTGTATGTCACACTCCTGCAGTCACCTACCTGGATGCTGTGGACAACATCATTAAACTGCGGAGAACGCTGGGTCCATGTGCTCACCAGCCCCATTGCCCTGTCAAAGTTCTTGACATACTCGCCATACATCTTCAGGAATGGAGCCAGTTTCTGCAGGATGTCTCCGAGCCGAGGGTTTGTGTCCCTGTGTGGAGAAGCACGGTTGTCAGATGAACAGTCTAGGTGGAAAGGGGATGACGAGTAATTTCTGATGGTCACCCTCTCTGAGGAGCATGTTTCCTCCCAGAGTGTGGAGAAGAAAACACTGTTACTGGACATTAGGAGAGGGTTTCTCTAAACACCTCAACAGTACTGGCTGAGGCCCAGAGCCCAAACACTGGGTCCTCACAGTGGTGCTGCCCTCAAGTGGCAGACAGCAGTTATCAAAGATGGTCAGTGAAGTGTCATTCTAAAGGAGCACAGGTTAGAAATGATGGCTCTGTGCACTGCCACCAAAGCCACGGAGAGAAGACTTTGCAGGACCAGTGGTGAAAACTTCTGAGTGCACTGAGTGAACAAATAAATTCCAGGAAGCAAACGTTGCGATAATAGCTGTGTAGTTATTTCCTCTGCAGTAAAACATCCCCTCCAGAAGAGGAAGGCTCCTTAAGACTCAGGCAATAAAAGTTACCTGGCTCAGGAAGTGACCAAAACTTCAGGAAGCTCCTGAAACTTGCAAGATTCAGAAGGCTGCCCCCCCACACCTCCTAAGGTCACATAAGGGTAGCAATTGCTTGGGAGAGACTTTCACTCTGCCAAGCTGCCATCAAGATGTGGAGTAGCTCCAGGAAAGTGGATTTCATGAGCCCTCCCCTGCTGCAGGCACCTTGAAATCACTCATGCTCACTGCTTCAATTAAGTTGGGACTGGGTGGAATCCATTTTTTAATTTTTTAAAAGATTTTTCAAATGCCAGGCGGTGGTGGCACACGCCTTTAATCCCAGCACTCGGGAGGCAGAGGCAGGCGGATCTCTGTGAGTTTGAGGCCAGCCTGGTCTACAGAGCTAGTTCCAGGACAGGCTCCAAAGCCACAGAGAAACCCTGTCTCGAAAAACCAAAAAAAAAAATTTTTTTTTTCAGTCTGTCATTGGAGTCCTATCTTAGATAAGTAAGTATTGTTCACATCTCCATGGGAAAAATTAACATAGTAATTTTTGACCTTAGCACTCTCTTTTGGAGATTTATCCTTAGTGACTACCAAAAGAAGAAGAAAAAGGCACAGGTTCAAAGCCACCACTTGGTGCTCCTAGGAAACTGCACAAAGGATTGATTTTCTAAATTAAGCAACTGGGGATGCAAGGCAAGTGGCCCTGTGCCATCATCGTCACAGGACTGCAGAGATGCTGTGTGGACCCAGAGCACAGAAGGAGAAAGCCTGCGCCACAGCTTCCGAAGATTCCCAAAGTGGCCCAGCCACACAGAGACAAAGATGACAAGACACCTTCACAACTACGTAAGGCAAAGTCAGGAGACACGAGGGGCATGCAAGCCCTGCAAAGGGAGGTGGGCAAACGTCAAGCCTCCCAAAATGAAGGGGGTGCAATGGTTAAAACCAGTGGACCGCTCCCTCCCGTGCCATTGCACGCCTTGTGGCTTGCAGCTTTTGCTAAAAATAGGCAAAAACTGAGGGGCACAGAAAGGACCTAGAGCCGAGGATAAGGTCCTTTTTTTTTTTTTTTTTTTTTTCTGAGACAGGGTTCCTAGCTGTCAGCTGGCCTCGAACTCACAGAGATCCACCTGCCTCTGCCTCCTGAGTGCTGGGATTAAAGGCGTGCGCCACCCACCACCCAGCGAGAAGGTTGTTTTTAAAAGCAAAGGTAGAACCAGGCTGAGAGGAAAATAAAACCATTAGCATTGTTCATTGTGTTGCTTCCAGATGTCAGATCTCATCTAGATCCACAAGCTAAGAGACACCCAAGGCCCAGTCAACGCCACTAGCCCGGTCTCAGTCAAAAAAGAGCACTCAGGCCTCCAGGCGATAGCCTCCACCCCCAAGAACCTGTCAAGCTGCCAGGCTGAAGAACTCAGGTTTAGGGGCCCTGTAGGTGGCCTGGACCACACTCACCATTCCTCCGTGATCCTCTTCTGCAACTCAGGCAGGAGGAACTGCCCATGGAAGCAGTAGATGGAGGAGATGTTGGAGAAAATGCCAGTGGTGACTTCTGGAGGGATCCCTGCTTCCGTCAGCTTGGTGCAGAAAACCTGAGCACAGAGAAGCCCACAATGGTCACTGAATATGAGCCAGCCAGACGCCTGCCACAGGAGTGGGCTCTTGGGTTCCTTTTTTTTTCTCCTGACCTCAAACTCACAGAAATCCACCTGCCTCTGCCCCCCCTAGTGCTAGGATTATAAGCATCAGCCACCATGATTAGCCTGCCATTTTTACATGAGTTCTAAATATCAAACCCAGGCCCTTGAGCACACAAGGCAAGCACTTTCCTGACTGAGACACCTTAGACCCCAGCATCCATTCATGTGTTCAAACAATGCATCCTCCATGAAGAAATGTCCCCCAAAGTTGAACATACTAAGTTCTGCCCCAGAGCCACAGTGCTGAGAACGAAATGTTTTCAGTCCAGACTTCGCTTTATCTGAATTTTAGTATTTGTCAATTCATATTCTATGTGTAATAACTAAACAATATGAAGGGACGTATAGTTTGAATTCTGGGCATGGAGAGAAGGGGATTCCCAGCCCTATGGGCTACCTGGTCCAGCAAGTGCAGCCGCCTCACGTAGGCTTCCTCCGTGTGCAGGAGTTCCTGGGCAATGTGCAGCAGCTTCTGTGGGTCAGAGCACTGCAGAGAGAAGGGAACTCACTTGGGTATAGGAGGGTGCACCTAACGAGGTTACCCACACCAGGATGCCCAGGGGCAGAGAGAACAGAAGGAGGATTCTGGGTTTCAGATGTGGTACTTGGTTCTCTTAGATGCTATTTCCATGGAGGGTTCTAGAAAAAGCACAGCAGTTTCTGCCAATCTCCCCAAAGCTACTACAGTCCAGATGGGACAGTTCTGTTTCTGGACCTCTAACTAGGGAGCAGCCATAGCAACCATATTAGAATCCAATGTACAGGCGGGGTGCAGTTCAGTGAAAGAAAATTTGCCTACCATGTACAAAACTTGGTTCCATCACTAGCAGCATGCACTCACACACACGCGCACATACACACACACGTACACACACACGCACGCCCTACTGTGTTGTGGAATATTTAACTATATAAATATGTGTTACATTTCTTTGTGCCGGGTATTATTACTTTAATTGTGTAAAGGTGTGTTACATTTGTTTCTGCTGCATTCGTTAAATTATATAAAGATGTGTTGCTATTTCACCTTGCCTGCCTAAGGTACCTGATTGGTCTAATAAAAAGCAGAATGGTCAATAGATAGGCAGGAGATGGATAGCTGGGGCCAGCAGAAGAAGAGAATAATTAGGAAGAGAAATGTAGGCAAAGGAGAAGGAGGAAGAGAGAGGGACACACCTGGGGCCAGAAGCCAGGCATCTGTCATCAGACATGGAGACAGTAGGAAAGTAAGATATGAAGGAAGGAAGGAAGGAAGGAAGGAAGGAAGGAAGGAAGGAAGGAAGGAAGGAAAGAAGGAAAGAAGGAAAGAAGGAAAGAAGAAAGAAAAAAAGCCCCGAGGCAAAATGTAGGTTAAAAAAAAAAAACAGATCAAAGCAAGAGCTAAGACAAGGCCAAGCTAAGGCCAAGCATTCAAAAATAACATGTCTCCAAGACATGATTTAGGAGCTGGTTGGTGGCCTCCATAAAAGCCTACTACATTGCTGCAAAGGGACATCAACAAGACAATAGGCCAGTAAGCTACAGGTCCTCTACAGAGACACAGATGAAACAATATACGAACCAGAAAACCTATGAGATTTGGAGACAAACTGAGCAACCGCTGCACCTATAAGTGATGCCAAGAAGGAAATCCCCAGGGGAAATGGTGGCACTGGGTGTGCCTGTGTTAGTCTAATTGTTTGGCAGATAACAAAATACCCGTGAGTGTTTAGTTTATAAACAACTGAAATGTATTCCACGGCTATGGAGGCTGGAATTCAAGATCAAAGCACTGGTAGTTCTAGTGTCTGGTGAAATCACAAGTCTCTGTTTTAAAATGGTGACGCTAATGCTTGAGGTCACAGTGCAAAAGGGGCGGAAAGGTGAAGAGGGGCGAATGCTGTGTCCTTAAGTGACAGAAGAACAGAAGGAAAGGAACCCACAAGCTCCTCCCTGATCCCTTATTTTATTGTACTGTACTGGGGATTGAACTCTGCCCTGACCACACCCTAAGGCAAGCACTCCGCAGCCGGACCACATCCCCAGGCTTTCCCACTCCCTTCTGTAGGGACACTGATTCTATCCTCATTACATAACACCTCCTAAAGGCCTAACCATGAAATAGACTATGATATTAGTAATATCACATTAATGACAAGACTCTAGCAGGTGACTTTTGGGGTGCACATTCAGTCTATAGCAATGTCCTTAAGCATTCCTCCTCTTATGCAATATGACACAGAACAAATGGGAGGGAACCTCCACACCAGGGCTCCTCCCACACCAGGACTAGCCCTTCAGGGCAGAAATAGAAAACAGGTACTGATAAGCCTGGCTCCTCAGAGCTCTACCCAGGGGACTTGGGACTGTGGACTCTGTCTTGCCTGAGAGAGCAGATGAACCCAGAACTAGAGTGTAAAAGTCAATAAAAACAAAAGCTGGAAGCACATTAGAATTCCAGTTCCATAGGCAGACGCTCTGAGATCCCTGGCTGTGTTGATGGGTGAAGTCTTCACCTAAAGCATAAAGCACTACACAGTCTGGAGGGATGGTTTCTTCAAATGCCTCCATTCATCCAAAACTAAAAGCAGCAACAACAACAAAAACCCTTATAAACCATACATAGAAGCAGGAGAATATGGCCCAATCAGGAAGAAAACAGCCCACCTGAAGTTAACCCTACAGAAATACAGACCTGAGACTGAATGGTGGTGGCACACACCTTTAATCCCAGCACTTGAGAGGCAGAGGCAGGCAGATCTCTGTGAGTTTGAGGCCAGCCTAGTCTACAAAGGGAGTTCCAGGATAGCCAAGACTGTTTCACAGAGAAACCCTGTTTTGAAAAAAAGACAAAAAAAAAAAAAAGAGCTAGTTCCAGGATAGGTTCCAAAGCTACAGAGAAACCCTGTCTCAAAAAACAAAAAACAAAACAAAGCAACAAACAAACAAAATCCAAATAAACAAACAAACAAAGAATGAAACAGACATTCTGGAGTCTGAAGAGCTCATAAAGAAGGTTCATCCAGACCTGAACAGACAAAAGAAACAGAAGTCATTCAAATAGGCAAAACTGCTGTGATTGTCTCTTCTTTTTTATTTTACATGTGTCAGTATTTTTAGTGGCTTATGTCTGTGCACCTGAGCATGCAGTGCCCGTGGGGGCCAGAGGAGGGTATCAGATCCCTGGGAACTGGAGTTACAGAAGGTTACAAGCTGCCATGTGGGTGCTGGGAATCAAACTAGGTCCTCTGGAAGAGCAGCCAGTCTCTTAACTGCTGAGCTCTCTCTCCAGCACCACACCCTGCCTTTTGTCAAGATTTATTTATTTTTATTTTATGTATACAAATGTTTTGCCTGCATGTATGTATGTGCACGTGTACTGGGTGTGTGCCTAGTGCCTGAAGAGGGCATCGTATCCCTTGAAATTGGAGTTGTGGGTAACGGGAACTGAACCCAGGTCTTCTGCAAGAGCAACCAATGCTCTTAACCCACAAGCCATCTCTCCAGTTCCCAAAGAAGTCCCTTAAGTCAGTGGAGAAAACTAAGAAAGGACAAAGAAAAGCATAGGGATTCTAAAGGGCTTTCAGGACATCTTCTGGTAGACCGAGATCTCCATATGGGAGTCACAAGGGATAAAAGACAGAAATCATTTTCAGAAATGATAATGGAAGACTTTCCAGTCTTAGGAAATAAAGGAACACACAAATCTGAGGAGCTCAAAGAACTCCAACTAGAATAAGAAACCAGCCACCTAATTCATACTTATAATCCTGGCACTCATGGGGCTAAGGCAGGAGTACGATCTAGGTATGTACAGGGACATGCAGGCGCCCCCCTCCCACACACACAACAGACTCATACATACTGTGGTGGTTGAATAGGAATGGCTCCCATAGACTCATGTGTTTGAATGCTTGGCCCATAGGGAGTGACACTATTAGGAGGTGTGGCCTTGTTGGAGTGGGTGTGGCCTTGTTAGAGGAAGTGTGTCACTGTGGGGGCAGGCTTTGAGGTCTCATATGCTCAAGCTATACCCAGTGCGGTACAGTCTCTTGCTGCCTATGGGTCAAGATGGAAAACTCGCGGCTCCTTCTCTAGCACCATGTCTGCCTGCATGCTGCCATGCTTCCAGCCATAACAACAACAGACTAAACCTCTGAACCTGTAAGCCAGCCCCAATTAAATGTTTTTCTTTATAAGAGTTGCCATGGTCACGGTGTCTCTTCATAGCAATAGAAACCCTAACTAAGCCAGGTGGTGGTGGTGCAGACCTTTAATCCCAGCAGCACTTGGGAGGCAGAGGCAGGCAGATCTCAGTGAGTTCAAGGCCAGCCTGGTCTACAAAGTAAGTTTCAGGACAGCCAGAGATGTTCCACAGAGAAACCCTGTTTCGAAAAATTTAAAAAAAAAAATGAAAAGGAAGGAAGGAAGAAAAAGAAAGAAAGAAACCCTAACTAAGACACATACTAATAGCAAATACATCTTTGGGGAGAAAAGAATGGCAAGAGCAGTCTTTCAAGTAGAGATGACAGGATGGGGCTGCAGATCTAGCTCTGTTGGTAGAGCTCTTGCTTAGTGCACAGAAATCTCTGAATTCCATTCCATCACCACGAAAACTGGGTGTGGATGTGGTAGCACATGCCAGTAATCCTGTCACTTAGGAGCCTGGCAGGAGAATTATTAGTCTGGGATCATCCTGGATTACACAGCCCAGAAATAGTAATCAGAGAAATGTTATACAGGTGAAATTGTGACATCAGGAAGGAGGAAAAGACTGGAAATTTAAAATGTTTTACTAACAACCATGGTAGCTGGAAGTAAAAACATCTATGAACATGCACAAAAGGAAAATGGAAGGAATCAAAGTATATCACCAATGAAATAAATGCAAAGAAAAATGGTAAGAGAGGAAAGGAGAGCAAGAAAGTGAAAGGTGCAGACAAGTGACAAGGTTGTTACCTTAGGAGTGGCCTTCATGTCCTTCCCCATCAGTACTGACATGTTAAACACTTCAGAAAAAAAAATACATAGAACAAAGGAACGAAAGACAACTGAAGCCGGGTGTGGCAGCGCACGCCTGTGATCCCAGCGAGAGTCAGGCTATGAGGCAAGTTCCAGGCCAGCCTGAGGTGTAAGGTGAGTCTGTCCCTCTCCCTTCCCCGACACCATGTAGGTGAGTTGATCCTGGGGTACCAAGAATCAAGCAAACAACAATTAATCATGGTTTAGTTTGGTTGGGTTGGGGGCAAGATCTCCTGTAACTCAGACAGGACTCAAACTCCCCGCGTAGCTGAGGGTGAATTTAGGGTTCTAATCCTAGGATTGCTGGTGTGCACTATCACATGCCCTCTTTCTTACATACGTTGTTGTGGAATAATCTTTTTGTACACTGTGAAGATTTGTCACTCAGATCGGTTTACTACAAAGCTGAGCGTCCAATAGCTAGGCGGGATTTTGGGAGCAGAGAGGACACTGGGGAAGAAGGGTGGAGATGCGGAGAGTCGCCAGCCAAAGATGGAGGAAGCAGGAAAGCAGCATGGGCAGTACAAAATAAAGGTGAAATGGGTTAATTTAAGTTATAAAAGAGCTGGTGAGAAACAAGCCTAAACTCTTGACCAAGCTTTCATAATTAATAATAAGTCTCTGTGTCGTGATTTGGGAGGGGGCTGGAGAGACAGGAAAAAAATCCACCTACATATGCTATTCACAAGAGACTCATTTTGTATATTTGCATGTAAGAACACACAGGATGAAAGTGAGGAAAGATGGGAGAAGAGATCATATACAAATAGCAACTCCCCCCTGCAAAATAAATAAATAAATAAATAAAGAGTGGCCTTATTTACAGCAAACAGAATAAGGTGTTTGCCACTAAACCTGATGACCTGAGTTCAGTCCTTGGTACCTACATGTTGGAAAGGAAAGAACCCATTCCATTCCCATTCCTCTGACTGCCACACCCCCTCCACACACTAAATAAATAACCATGTTTTTAAAAGTTAAAATAACTGTAAAAACATAATAAAATGATAAAAAGTCACCAAGACAATATAAAAATATATGAAGTAAATTGAACTACATTGGATGGAGAACTAACCAACAACAAATTAATAGCCAGAAGCCTCAATACCCAGTTTTCTGTAACGGATGAAATGTCTAAACAGAAGACTGGCAAACAAACCGAGGTCTTGGACAGCACCACACACAATGGTTCATCTGACAACAGTGTAACCCATGATGAACATTGCTCAGGATAGACCATGTGCTGCATAAGACAGGGCTTAACACATTCAAGAAAGCTGAAATTATTCAAAATATCATCTTCAGTCACAATGGAATAAAGTCAGAAAATGGAGCAAATCCACAAATACAGGCATATTAAGTAACACTGATGCATTCAGGAGGCAGGGACAGGGAATCCCAGGACAAGCTGGTTAGCTACTCTAGCCAAATGGGAGAACTGTAGGCTCAAGGAGAGATCCTGCCTCAATAAATACAGTGAAGCATGGTCTAGGAAGACACCCAACATCAGCTCAGGGCCTCCGCATGCATTCCCACACAGGTGTGCACGTGCCTGCATACATGAGTATGCTCCCCACGTGTGAACACAGACACTCAAAAGACAAAGAAAGAAAGAAGTGCTGAGAATGTAGCTCAGCGACACAGCACTTATCTGTCATGTACAAGGTCCTGGATTCCATTCCAGGCACCAGAAAAAAAAATATATATATATACACACACATACAAAATCTTAAAACAACCTAACTGCACATATTGAGAAACTAGAAGAGCAAGAGTAGGCTAAGCCCAAGGCTAGGCTAGAAGAAGGAAGGAAGTAAGAAAGATCAGAACAGAGATAAAAGACAAAGAATGGAAAAAACAATCTCAAAAGAGTAACCAAGCTAAAAGTTGGTCTTCTTAAAAGCTCAAGAAAGCTCACAAACTTTATCTAGGTTACCTTAGAGAACAGAGAGAAGACTCAGTTGCCAAAGTCAGTGAAAGAGGGGTGGGATTGTTACAGTTGGTGAGGTGAAGATTACTGAATCATGAAGAAATAAAAATATCTGGAAAAAGCAATGAATAATGACCTTGAATAAATAATTCCTGACTTCCCAACAAAGGGTAAGGCACAGGCGGCTTTACTGACAAATTCTACCAAATTTTTAAAGGAGAATTAATAATAACTATGAAATCTCTCTCTCTCTCTCTCTCTCTCACACACACACACACACACACACCACACATCAATAAGAAGAAACCACATTCAAGTGTCATGGATGAGCACACCCAGGGTGTTTGGGGCCCCACCTGGCCTTTTCTGGTATACTCCATCACAGGCATTCTCCTTGTGTGGAGCGAGTGTGTGGGTATACTTCCTGAGCACAGGTGTGGGTGTTACGCACTACAAATCTCTGTCACTGCCCAGGCACCCTGTGTTGGGTGTAAAGGAAGGGAGGCTTACCTGAGTCAAGCCAACATCCTCCTCAGGCCTGGAAGAGCTGATCTTAGGGTCAGGGTCCTCACCCACACCGCTATCTTCCTCCTCCTGGGCGGTGATATCTTGTGGGACTTGGCTGTCCACAGCTATCTCGGGGTGTAGCCTCAGTATGGCAGGGCCTGGGGAGCCCTCACTGCCTTCTTCACAGGGGAAGTTCTCACTGGCCACACTGGAGGATGGACTGTCAATCCCACTGTCCCTGTTGGGGATCTTCATGGCACCACTTGGCTCCCCCAAGTAGCTGTCCCCTGCTGAAGCTGGGCTGCCAGGAGCCCCTCGGTGGGCACCTGGCCCAATGGGAAGTGCTTGGAGCTTCCCCAGTGGGGAGCTTCTGGGCCCAGCACCTAGTACCCCAAGAGGGGCAACAGCTTCTTGAGGAGTTGAGGAGCTCCCTCCCAATTCCATCTTCACAGCCAAACTTGCTGGGCTCTGCTTAGAGGCTGGCCAGGGACTTCCTGTTAAGGAGAAAGGAGTCTGCTCGGCACGGTCACTGAAAGTAACCCTTAGAGAGCCAGCCTCAGTCAGACAGGGCAGGCTGGGGCTGTGTGGAAAATATCACTTCACAAAACCCCACTGGCCTCAGGTGGGTTCTATCCAGCCAGTGTTTGAGAGAATGGCAAAGAGAGCATGTTTTATCTGAAAAGTGAGGTTTTTACCGACATAAAAAAGTAATCCTGGCCTGGGGAGTCCGTGGGTAAAGAGCTTGCTGCCGGGCAACCATGAGGACCTGAGTTCAGCACCAGCTTTAAAATTTGGGTGTGGTGGTATGTGACTGTGCGTGCACTCCCTGCGCTAGGGGTGGGGGCTCTGGAGACAGTTGGATCCTCAGAACTCAATGGCCAGCCAGAAGAATGAGTTCTAGTGAGAAATCCTGCCTCAAAAAAATAAGAGGGAAGTTGGGCATGTCTTTAATCCCAGCAGTTGGGAGGCAGAGGCAGGCAGATCTCAGCCAGTTCAATGCCATCCTGGTCTACAAAGCGAGTTCCAGGACACCCAGGACTGTTACTCAGAGAAACCCTGTCTTGGAAAACAAAAAAAACAATAACAACAACAAAACATAAGAGACAGACACTGATATGACCTTTGTCGTCCCCCCTCCCCACCCCGTATACATAGATGAGCATATCCCACCGCCATCCACACAGAAGTAATCCTGCGGAATAGTGTGTGACATTCCTAGGATGAGAGGCTTCCTGGCTGTTTACTATATTTAAAATACATGCTCGAAACAGTGATGCAGCCAGCAGTAGGGTGGCAGCTTCCATTTACAACACACTGCTGTGTCCACACAGCTTTTTAAACCCTGACGTTCTCAGGAGATGAAGCCAATGACCTGGGCACTACAGGCAGTTCATGTGACACTTGCACACCGGACAGGAGACAAAGTCAAGTGTCAATTCTCAGAGCTCAAGGAATTCATCAACAGCTCTAGGAGGGTCAAAGGTGAGACTTAACTAGAGGGAGATAGACCGTCCCTGAAATAATCTTCTTGAGCTAAGTACAGCTTCAGAGGAACAAGGGGGCTGCAGACAACAGTCACTTACCTGTTACCCGATGCTGTTGCCCAAAGAGGCAGTCAGAGATTGGCCGGCAGGCACCTGCTTCCTCCTGGGCTTTGGGACTGCCCAACAGAGGCTAGAAGAGTCTATAGAAAATTTCTTGCCCAGACCATTGGAAGTGGAGATGTTTAGAAAATACTGGTAAAACACAAAAGAGAATGGTGTTTGGAAGGGTCAAAGCCCAGTTCTAAAGGAAGGAGCTGGAGAAAGATATCTTAGGCCCCCACCCATCATACCAAACCCAAGGCAGAACACAGGCTTCCTCGGGGCGAATGGAGGGCACAGAAAGGCTCACTGTCAGCTTCTAAACCACACAAGTGACCTAAGAAGGCCAGAATGGTGCCAGGGTCAGTGCCCATGGGTGAGCAGTGCCCTGAAGTCAGGGATGAGCTGGAATGCGTGGGCCACGCCCAGGTTTAGGAGAGTTGGGCGCATTCTCCCTAGCCCACACTGTCACCAGATACACTCCTAATAACTCACTGTAGAGTCCCCCCACGCACACACAGTAGTGACCTTAAACACTCACAAGCAGTAGCTCTGCTAGTCTCACGGTCACTCACACACACTCACACTCTCCTAGACACACTCTAACACATTCCAACAGTGGCCCCACCGGACGCACAAAGTCAACATGCTCACACTGCTCCTACCCTGGGTACTCGGTAGCTCGATGCTCATGCTGACTCTCCCACACTCACTCTCAGATATTCCCTGGCCCGCAGCTTCTTTCCTCACATCCTTCTTCCCTGGAGAGCAGAGTTAGAACCATGGGTGCAGCCTCACACACTCTTGCGCGCACAGAGAGATGTCTGCCTTGTCCTGGAGCTACACTTGACTGCCTTGCCTCTAGACTCTCGCAAGGAGTCAGTGGCATCCCCCTATCTCTGGGAGCCAATAGGCCACTGGACGGAGCTCCTCCCACCCACATAGGCTCCTGAGCTCTTACCTTCCTGTGGCTAAACTATCTTGGAGTGGGTTTTTCTGTCAGCGACTCCAAAGTCACTTCAGGAAGACAGTTTTCATTGGCTAGTGTCACATTCTTTTTTTTTTCTTTAAAGGAAATAGCTTTATTACTCAGGTTACTATATAACAGTGCCTCAAGGCCAATGCGTGTTAGGTGTCCAAACGTCTATAGTAGCTGGACTGTAAGTGAATTTACCTGTCAAATTCCACCAGAAAGAAGTTTGTTGAGCATGCTCCAAGACAGTAGCAAGTTAAACAGTAACTAGCATTCATGTTTCATTCTTTGCGGGCTCGCTGGACAGAAACGTTAGACTTCCGAACAGAAAATACATGTTTCGCTGCATTCTTGACATAGCACGGGAGATAAACTGCTAGTTTCCAGAAGTCACACATGACACAGCAATAAAACGCTCTGTAAGGAACGTGAGTATCGAGTTCAGTCTCAGCGTGGTCAGAGGCTGCAATCTGGCAGAGTAGAGGCTGTCTCTTTCCCACTACAGGGGAGTTGTGCTTCTGGTCAAGACATGTGTTTGTGTTTGCGTGAGTGCCAGAAGTCAACATTGAGTGTCCTGCTTAGTCACTGCCCATCTTATTTAGACATGGCCTCTCACTAACCCTGAAGCTCAGTTTGTTTAGACTGGCTAGCCAACAAACCCAGGGATTCTTCTTTGTCTACCCAGTACAGGGATTACAGGAACTGGCTGCCGTGCCAGCTTTTTATGTTGGTGCTGTGGACCCGAACTCAGATTCTCATGCAGTACAGCAAGCATCTTAGCAATTGAGCCATCTCCCCACCTCATCTTTGTTTTTAAGATAGGGTCTCATGTAGTTCAGGCTGGAACCAAAACTGCTAAGTAGCCGAGACTATACTGACCTTTAACTCTTGACTCCTATTGCTTCTACCTCCCAAGGACTGGGATGCTGGGTGTAGACTGTCATGTCCAGCTCAGAAACCAGATTTATTTTTAGTGGAGATAACACCAAATGGAGAAGAAAATGCCCATTACAAGTGGTGTGCTGAAGCCAGGCGGTGGTGGCGCATGGCTTTAATCCCGGCATTTGGGAGGAAGAAGGAGGAGGATCTCTGTGAGTTCGAGGCCAGCCTGGTCTACAGAGCTAGTTCCAGGACAGCCAGGGCAACGAGGAGAAATCCTGTCTAAAAAAAAAAAAAAAAACAAATAAAAACAAAGTGGTGTGCTGTATGCCACTATATACCATACAAAGGAGAGTTCACAAGACAACACACATCAGACAGCAGAGTCCCACAAGCCTTGAGACACAGGAACCAGTGGTGTGAGATCGCTGTTGTCTCACATGACTGCCTAAGGAGCATTGTGAGCCACGGAGCAGGAAGGAGAGCCCAGTGAGCTCTCAGAGGTGAGAAGATGTCCACCTTCTTAGTTGACTAAGAAGGCTGATAGGGCTGACAGGGCAAAGCCCTACAGAGAAGAGAACATCGCAGAAAAAGACCCAGAGACCTGCAGAGATGCCCCTCAGAGGACCAAAGGGAGCATTTGTAACACACATGGGGCAGGTTCCTGTGACCACTGTCCAGCCGGAAACTGCAGATCTGCAAGAAGTCAGGCCCAGTACTCAGGAGGATCTCTCCTCAGTGAGGGGAGACACTAACCTTCTACTGGCCCACCTCTGCCATCCCACTTAACAAGTCTTAACAGAAAGGCCAAACTGTTTACAATTTAATTGTATCCTTGAAGAAAACGCTAAAATATCTAGCACTCAGCAAGGCAAAAACCATAATGCCTAGCATCTAATCAAAAAATGCCAGGCAGGGCTGGGGATGTAGCTCAATCAGTAGAGGGCTTACGTAGTATGCGTGCCCTGGGTTCATTTCCCAGTGCACTAAACTCTGTGTGGTGGTGCACCCCTGTAATTACTCAGATGAGAAGGCAGGAGGGTCAGAAATTCAAGGTCATCTTTGGATATATGGGACGTTAGAGGCTAGTCTAAGCCACATAGACTTTGTATTGGGAAAAAAAAAATCTCTCCTTCCAAATACCAGACACATGATGGAAAAAAACCCAAACCAAAACCCCAATCAGTTGAAACTGACTCATAACTGATGAGGATGTTGGAAATATCAGACAGGAACATTAAAACATACCCTATATCTAAGGATAATGACAGAATAGCTGTAGGCAAGCCACTTTGGGTCCTTGCTTAGCTTCTCCTTGGCTTAACTTAATGGCTTCACATTGAAAACCCACCAAGTCCAGGTGGTGGTGGTGGCAGCGGTGGTCCATACCTTTAGACCCAGCCCTCCAGAGGCAGAGGTAGGTGGCTCTCTGAGTTTAAGGTCAGCCTCCTCTACAGAGCCAGTTCCAGAACAGCCAGAGAAACCCTGTCTTGCGGGGGTGGGGGAATCCACCAGGTCCATCCATGTCATCAAGGAGCAGGCCCCAGGGTGCCTCTAGCCTGCTTGGCCCAGGTAGGATAACCAGCTCCCAACCCAGCAAGATTAATGTCACCCCATGACCCAGAGGAGCCTGATCAGTACTCATTGTGGGTTCTCAGTCTAGGAAGGGCTCTAGTAGCTGCTGCTGTGGCCAAAGGCCCCCATCTCCCACAGGGGGGTGTCTGTTGAGAGCATAATGGGGTGCCTCATGCCTTAGAATTGGGGGTGGGATTAGTGGGACCCCAGAACAGAGCAAGGGTATGAGGGCAAGCTAAGTGCAGAAGAAAGAAGATAACACAGTAACTTTTTTTTTTTTTTGAGACAGTGTCTTGTTATTGTCCAGGCTGACTTCAAACTCAGCATCCTCCTGCCTCAGCCGCCTCAGGGTTGGGATTGCAGGCATAAGCCACCATGTTCAGAGGAAACAGTTTCTTTTGAACCAAGCGGGAAAAAGTGCTGAGAATTCCCATCAAGATGCCAACATCTCAGAACACCTAAGTTTATTCCAGGTTGAGTGGAGCTCCGGGAGCAGGGTGGCCCACAGAGCTCTCAGACATGCAGAGGACGCCCACCAACCTGTTTCTGAAGCCTCAACACACAGATTTGGTTCCCTGTGCCTCTTACCCTCTTTTTCCAGTCCTCCCCCACAGATGAAGGCCCAGATGTACATCCTGCCACCTAGGGTTGAGGCTAGGGACAGTGAGTGGTGGCACAGCACGGGGGAGCTGGTATTGTGGCCCTGGTATTAGCACGGCTTCAGCATATAACTCTGAAAATGCAGGAATGACTTTCTCATGGGCTACATTTCTAGGCCGTAGACAGACCCTGAATGACAGACCCAGAGATGGAGAAGGGGAAAGCAGAAGGGGAAGGCTAGACCCCTGCATATCCAGGAACATATCTAGGAGTATCAAGCTCCCAGAGGCTCCAGAAACCTGGTCTCATAGGAAGGCCTGTGTAGACACCCTCTGCTCTCATCCCAAGCTAGAATCCAAGGCCTCGTATATACTAGGTTGCCATTTTACTTCTGTGGTATATCTCCAGCCAATACATCCATCTTTGAGGCATTGTGGCCCTTGTTAGCCCTAGGGTGTTGCATGTAGCAGGGTCCTATTTTACATGCCTTATTTACTAGAAAACAAGGGATACTTTCAGCCCTGCATTCCCCAGAAGGGTCACAGCATGGTACTATACAGATTCCTGAAGACTGGGACACTGTACAACAACCCCACACCCAGATTAGCCATTTTGTTCACTTTTGGATGCCCTGATAGGCAGAAGGACACATCCATCTCATGGGTTACTGATGGGAAACAACTCCAGACCTGTGATGAGTGGAGGCCTCTAGCCCACTCGGCTATGGCAAGGACACAGGGAGACTAAGTGCTAACTAAAGCACAGCAATAATTTTGGCCTGAAACTAGATTGACAGAAAATCACAGGTTGCCAGTTCAGGAATGCATGAAGGTTGGCCATCAGGGCTATAGGACATCAAGGACAGAGCTACCTATTGCACAGGGTTGCTGTGTTTGGGAACTCAAATCTGGGAGCTTTTTCATCTGATTTTTTTTTTTTTAAGACAGAGTCTTACTATGCAGTCCTGGCTTGTCTGGAACTTGCTATAAATAGCAAGCTGGCCTTGAGATACTGAGATCTGCCTGACTCTGGCTTCTTCAATGCTGAGATTAAAGGTGTGCACTGCCACGCCTGGCTCATTTATTCTTAAAACAAAATAAAATTACTATTATATCTCCTTACATATTTGTGTGTGTGTGTGAAAGAGTCATATCACCATGTGGCAGTCAGAGGGCGACCCCGTGGAGTCAGTTCTCTCCTTCCTTCACGCAGGCTCCAGGGCTACAAGACTGACTCCGCGTGTCAGTCTTGGCTACAGGTGCCTTTACCTGTTGAGCCATCTTTCCACCTCATATTTAATCTTCTTACATCTATGTTTACTCAATATATTTTGCTTACTGTGCATACATATGCATGTTTGTGCGTGCATGGGTGTGTAGGGAGAGCATGAGTGTGCTACAGCATAGGCATGGAGGTCAGAGGACAGCTTGTGGTGTGTTCTGTCCTTCCACAATGAGGGTCCTGAGGATAGAACTCAAGTCTTCAGGCTTGGCAGGAAATGCCTTTACCTGCTGAGCCATCTTGCAGGTCCCCTGAATTCCATTCTTTCTGTAAGTTCAGGCTGCCCTCATAACAAGCTCCTTAGTTCACTATATAATTCTATTTGGAACTATGTTTGGCAATTTCCAGTGCAAAAGGTAATGAAACAAGATAGATGAGCAAGGTCTCCCTGAGAGCCTGAAACTGACATTGTCATTGTTCGTACGCTGTCCACTCTGATCACTCTCTCTACCCAGACTCCCTTAGCTCTGCTATTCTCCTACGAGCCCCCTCAGACCTTTTGCACAAACTTTTCCTCACTAGGGAATAGGATTGCTTAGCCCTTGCTTTATCTTGCCCTCAAAAAGGCTTTTCCCTCAAGAAGACACTCCTGACTGCAATAAGCTTCATCCTGCTCCCCTCTCCCATTCAATACCCCCCTCCTGCTTTCACCCAGAGCTTCTCTTCCTTATAAGCCACTGTCCTCCTCATCCTCTCCTCGCTGGCATGTAATTGAAGAGAAGGAGCCTCATTACACAGCCCTCCATCAGGCACATGAGACTCAATAGATATTTTGGGTGAACAAATGAATGCTGGAATTGGAATCAACATGCCAGTGGATTTTTAGAATCCTTCTAATATGTCTACATCTGCACAAAGAAATAGCCTTTGACTACATGCAAATTTTGAAAACATAAGACTAAAATTGAGATCATAAAAGGAGCATTCCTGCCGGGCGGTGGTGGCACACGCCTTTAATCCCAGCACTTGGGAGGCAGAGGCAGGCGGATCTCTGTGAGTTCGAGACCAGCCTGGGCTACAGAGCTAGTTCCAGGACAGGCTCCAAAGCCACAGAGAAACCCTGTCTCAAAAAACCAAAAAAAAAAAAAAAACCAAAAAAAAAAAACCAAAAAACAAAAAACAAAAAAAACAAAAACAACAAAAAGGAGCATTCCTCCAGAAAGTAGACCTTACTTGACTAGGCCCATCACATCACCAGGCAGGTGACAACTGGGACAGGAGGTCCAGATCATGACTCAACCTCACAAGATCACAAACCCAACTGTCAGGAGCTAAAAGCTGAGACCCAAATCTGATAGGACTCTGGAGGATAGTCATGAGGTAGAATACAGGGTCTGAGTGTATTCTGTGTAGAGTGTATACAGGCTGCTCTATCTCTCAGGACCTGATTGTCCAAGTCATTTCACCTCACAGGACCCAAGTCACCATGCTATATCCCACTTCACAAGATCTGAGTATCCAGGTAACCTCACAGGACCTGAGTAACCATGTCATCCATCTTTCAGGATCTACTCCACAAGACATGGGATCAAGTCATACCATGTCATAGGATCTGAGAGTCCAGGCTAAGCCATCTACAGGCCCTGAGAACATAAGATCAAGTCATACCATTCCATAGGATCTGAGAGTCCATGCTAACACACCTACAGGACCAGGGAGCATGGGATCAGGTCATATAATCTCATAGGCCCTGAGAGTCCAGGCTAACCCACCTACAGGACCTAAGAATCCATGTCATTCCATTGCCCAGGTCACCCACGTCACAAGAGAGGGGTGCCCAAGTGAGGGTTATAATTACAAAGAACTTAAATGCTTTCTATTGTAAGAATGATCCCAGGAATGCGAACTTTGCAATGCTATTTTGTAATCTCCTCATCTTTAAAGACTTTTGTTTACTTAAAGGCCCCACCCCATTCCCAAAATTTAATGGCCAAGGACCCCTTTTCTCATTTCATTCATTTTCTTTCTTTCTTTCTTTTTTTTTTTTTTTTTGGTTTTTCGAGACAGAGTTTCTCTGTGACTTTGGAGCCTGTCCTGGAACTAGCTCTGTAGACCAGGCTGATCTCGAACTCACAGAGATCCGCCTGCCTCTGCCTCCCAAGTGCTGGGTGCTGGGATTAAAGGCGTGCGCCACCACTGCCCAGCTTCATTTGTTTCCTTTGCACCAAATTTTTTCCTCTTGTTTTTTATTAGTTCTCTGAGAATTTCACACAATGTGTTTTGTGCAGTCACTCCTCTCCCCCGACTCCTCCCACACCCACTCCCTTCTCTACCCACCCAAATTTGTGTCTTTTTATTTTAAACCATTGAGCTCAGCTTGTTTTGCTCACATGTTGGATATGTGGCCTTCCACTGGAGTATCGTTGGCCTACCAGGGGTTACAGTCTTAAAGAAACCTAGTCTCCATATCCCAGCAGCTATCAATTGCCAACAGCTCCACTACTAGGCGTGGGACTCTGTGTCCACCTCCACTCTCCATCCCAGGGTTGTGTCTGGCCTGAGCTTGCACAGATCTGATATGTGCTGTGCCAACCATTGTGAGTTCATATATGCACCTGTCCTGCTGTGCCCAGAAGACAGTCTTTCCTTATAGTCACCTGTTGCCTTTGGCTCTGACAATCTTTCTGCTCCCTCTTCTGCAATGATCCAGAGCCTTGGAAGGAGGGGATGTGATAGAGACGGCTCATTCAGGGCTGCGTATAGTGGAACAGGAAGGATTAAATTGGGATGGGGTGAGAGGACAAGGTAGAGGAGGGAATCCAGGAAGGGATAAATAATACTAAAGACCTTTCAAAAGAACTCATATGAAAGCCTACTATACAAGTTTCTTTAACACAGAGAGAGAGAGAGAGAGAGAGAGAGAGAGAGAGAGAGAGAGAGAGATAAAATAGAGCTACCCTACAATGGGGTGACTAGTAATACCCCTACTAAACACCATAGGCTAACAAGTAAAGTACCCAGGACTAGGAGTGGGCTACCACTTTTGGAGTTGTTGGCCAATGAGGCCCTATAGACCTCCAAACATTACAGACCAATGTTATTGGTTACCCTACAGAATTTGATGGTAAGACCCAATCGCTGAATATATCACATATTGGAGTCATGAAACATGGAGGAAATAAAGCTGGTGCTGTCCTGGAAGTTTCATCCCTGCTAGCTGGAAGTTGCTACCAGAGGAAGAAAGTAACCGTCGGCCATACCCAGCTGTGCCCTGAGCCACCATAGTGACTGGCCTAGAAACCGTCGGCCATACCCAGCTGTGCCCTGAGCCACCATAGTGACTGGCCTAGAAACCGTCGGCCATACCCAGCTGTGCCCTGAGCCACCATAGTGACTGGCCTAGAAACCGTCGGCCATACCCAGCTGTGCCCTGAGCCACCATAGTGACTGGCCTAGAAACCGTCGGCCATACCCGGCTGTGCCCTGAGCCACCGTAGTGACTGGCCTAGAAACCGTCGGCCATACCCAGCTGTGCCCTGAGCCACCGTAGTGACTGGCCTAGAAAGACAGGCCCAGCATTGTAGTAGTGGCATGAGCACCATGGGAGTGAACGACGACTTTCGGATTGGATGTAAGGCTCATTCCAGAAGATGAAACCCAAACCTGGCACCATTATCAGGCCAAGAACCTGTGACTAGACACATCACAGGCCTTAGGGAAGAATCTACTACCACTATTCTGCCAAGCAGACATTGTCTTAAACACTCTCCTGACGACTTATTCGACCCATAGATTAGTGTGCCCTTCAACCCTCATCAGAGAAGTTTCTGTTTGCAGTAGGTGACAATTAACATAGAGACTCACAAACTTGCACCAGATTTTAAATGAGCCAATAGCAAGTGAGGCTGAACCCCAGCCAGTGGGGAAAAGACACAAGACCCTTGCTCCAGGATAAAAACTTGTTCTATGTGCTTGCCACCCAGAAATGTACCCTTTTGCAAAAGTAAAAGCTGCTTTTTCAATTTATCTCACTTTGTCTGTGTGTCCTTTGTGCAGTGTTGGTGGGGTCCTTAAACTCCAGATTTCATTTCCAGCGTAGGCCACCTCACCTCCTAGGACCTGAGTGTCCAGATCACCCTGCTTTACAGAACCCAAGCATCTAATTATCCCTCATCCCTAGGGGTTCAGAGAGGGCAGCGACACAATAGAAGGGAAAGGCAACAAGAGTGAAGTTAACAGACCAGGCCATGCATTAGACCGGGCCATCCAGGGAAGGGATCACTGGGGTGGGTGTTGGGGAAAGGACTTGCGACCCAGTAAACTAAGTTCAATGCCAATGCAGAAGGCACCCGGTAGGTGCAGCCACATTTGGGGAGTTTTTGAAACAGGGTCTCACCAGTCAGCTTTTTAAAGGAAAGTCAAATGTGAGGCCCAGATGCCACAGAGCCTACCTGCTAATGGTCATGGAAGAGGCTGTCCTAGCACTGAGTCTTAGCACTGAAGGCACCATGAGAGAGAGCGGGAGAGACCTTAAGATGGTCCAAATGTCTGCCTCACTGTGGGTGCAAGGCATGTCACTGGGCTGCACTTGGCTTGCCCTCAACCCATCATGGTGCTGCCTCCATTTTATACAGGATCTGCCCTATTGCACTCCTCCCCACCAGCACAGACCTGTCGGGTCTAACCCTTCATTCGCCTGCTGGGTATCTATGCACAGAGGGAAGTGACCACAATGAATGAAGGGCCTTCTCACCTCTCATTTCCTTCCCGGACTAGCCTGGTCCCTGCCCAGTCAGTCGCCTTGCCCAGGGGCAGGCAGAGACAGGCCATCACAGCCATGACCAACTCTGTGCTTTCTTCTGTCCTTGTTCAGCACACACCCATCTCGGAGCCTTCTTGTAGCCGTGAGAACAGTCCACAAACCCAGCATCAACTGGATTTTATATCTGTCCAATGCTGCTTTTGACTCCCTTCCCAGTCACTTTACAAAGGAGCCTCAGTTTTTCTATCTGTACATGGGGGATCACAATCAGCCTACTTAGGGCCCATAAGAAGGTGCAATGCAGTGGAAACTTCCCAAACATGCATTAAGATACCCAAAGTCACTGGGCGGTTGTGGAGCACACCTTTAATCCCAGCACTCAGGAAGCAGAGGCTGGAGGATCTCCGTGAGTTCGAGGCCAGCCTGGTCTACAAGAGCTAGTTCCAGGATAGTTAGGACTGTTACACAGAGAAATCCTGTCTCAAAAAACAAAAAACAAACAAACAAAAAAAGATACCCAAGTCCTGTTGTAGCCTATGGAGTTGGCTTTCACCACAGGGCAGCAGGACCGTGCTCATCAGTCAGGCTTCCGAAGACAAGCTCATTTCAGTGCTAATCTCATAATGTGTTCGACCTCTGGAGCCTCTGAACATTGGGAGGTACAGATTCCTCTAGAAACAGAAGTTAGCCTCCACTTCTACCCCCAGGAGCAGAAGCAGGCTTCACTGGGCCTGTAACAGCCCAGTTCAGACAAACCACTTCCTCCTGTCCTTGCTGGGTCTGGCCCCACCCATCCCCCCAAGCACTCTGTAAGTTATCAGCTCAGAGAATTTATGTGGGGACCGACCAGTTCATTCACAGGCTTGGGAGCCCAGGGTGAACTGACAATAGTGCTCTGTACCTGTTCCATCTCTCACTGAAGCAGGGCCTGGGAATAGATCTCTGTCAGTAAATCCACTTGCTTTGCAAGCATAAGGACTTTAGTTTGATTCCCTAGAACTCAGGTTAAAAACAAACAAACAAACAAAAAAAAAAAAAAAACAGCTGAGTACAATGGTCTGCTCTAGTAATCCCAGTGCTGAGGGTACAGAGACAGATCCGGGGCCCACTGACCAGCCAGCCTAGTCAGGCTAATGAGAGGCCCTGTCTCAAAAACAACAAGGAAGACAGGTCCTGGAGAATAACACCTGAGATTGTCTTCTGGCTTACACACATATGCCTGTACACGCACATGCACACACACACATATGCACACATGCACACACACATACGCACACATGCACGCACACACGCACACCACACACATACACACACACACACACACACACACCACGAATAGCTAGCAGCAACCACCCAGGGTCTCCAAAGGACCAGAAGGACCAATCTAAACTGAGGCAGAGTTGCATAAGCTCTAAACCTCAGCAAGCTTGGCATCATTCAGATTCCACTTTACGGAGAGGGAAATCAAGGCAGAGTCTGAGAAGTTGCCCAAAGTCACAGTTCTGGGCTCTGCAACTGCCTATTACCCTGTTCCTGGCTTTCTTTCTCCATCAGGGTCCTCTCCTTGTCCCCACAAAGCTGCTCATCCTCTACTGTACTCACAGAGTCCCAGAAAAATGGAAACAGGCTGGTCATCCACAATGACAGTGAGTCCTGCCCTACACTTCCCACAGGTCCCAGGGCCCGGCTTTTCAAATACACCCTGCCTCTCCTGTCTCTGTGCCCTCTTCACGGCACAGTATCAGACTGTTATCACAATCCTATCGATCCATCTCTGCTTCTGTGATCTTGCCCAGGCTCAGATTGGGGGTCCCAAGGAGTCCTTGATGGGCTCAGCTTTCTTTCCTAGCAGTGCCCTGCTAGGCAGGTATGTCTGTGAATATCTAAACTGTAGATTCTAGAAGATTCCAGGCCACCTGGAGTGGGAAGTCCTATCCCCCACTAAGGACTCACCTGGGACCACCTCCTCAGCTTAGATAGAGAAAGACCTGCTTTCTTTCCCTCAAGCCGGGAGGACAGGAAAGAGGCCTGGGACACCCTGAATGGGGTCATCACTGCATGGGGTCAGCCTTGGATCTGTGCCCCTCTTGAGCTTCACCATCTCATCTCATAAGTTTGAGCCGTGCCCCATCTGCCAGCAGCACGTCCAGTACTCTGTAGTGACAGAAGCTTTTCTTGCTTGCCAGTCAATGCCTATAGCAACTGTCTTTTCTCCAGTGTGAGCCACTGAGGGACAATGACAAGAAATGAGATGCCGCTAGCACTCCACAGCAACTTCCTGCCTTGAAAACATCTGTCTGCCTTGAATGGTTCCTGTTTGGCTTCTAGTGTTTCCCCTCTACCCTCCTCCATGTAACCCCCCTCACGACAGCGACAACATTTTAGGGCTCACCAAAGATCCCAGGAGCCAGTCTTTACTCACCGTTCTTCCAAGACCAGTCTGTGTCTCCTCCAGGGCTGAACTCACTCAAGAACAAAACCCAACTTCCTCTTTCTAATTTTTGCAATATTGGTCACACAACAGTGGCGTATTTGCATTTCCGTAGCAATGACGCAACGTGAGAGGAGGCTGGTTTGCTGTTTCTGAAGGGCCTGATCTGCTTGTGGTGGGGATGACTTCGAAAGCGTAATTCTTAGTCACATGGGCTCCTAGCTCCGCAGGAGCAGCATCCAGGGCTGAGTTCAAGTTTAACAGTCACTGGGCGAAGACCACTGCAACCCCCATCCTGCATCTGACTTGGTGGGCTACTCTGAGCAGACCTAAGATCACTGAGGTTTTCAGAAAGAGGATGCGATACACAGGACACTGGTGACCCAGGCCAGACAGACTCAGAAACCCCACTTGGTCTTCAAACCTTGGTTGGAACAGCAAAATGACTACAGGTTGGAAGAGGCAGACCCCATCACTGAAAGACTGTTTCAAGGCCAGTCCAAAAGACCTGAAGAACCTCTGGTGAACTGGCTGATGAGGACTGCCCCAGCAGGCCTGAGTACTGCCCGTCAGCCCTAAGGAGAAGGCCCTCTCATTATCTCAGGAAGTCAATAAATAATGTGGGCATTTGCCTCCATTTTAGTTAAAATTTTTTTTTTTATTTTTTTTCAAGATAGAGTTTTTGGTGTAGCCCTGGCTGTCCTGGAACTCACTCTGTAGGCCAGGCTAACCTTGAACTTAGAGATCTGCCTGCTTCTTGCCTCCCAAGTGATGGGATTAAAGGTGTGCTCCACCACCCCAGGTTATTAATGCCTTTTTACTCTATCCTAAATTTTTTTGTTTTCGTTTTTGTTGAGATAGTCTCACCAAGCAGTCCAGGATAGCCTTGAATTTACCAAGTGGTTCCAACTGGTTTGAATTTACCCTATTTTAATCTTTCAAATGTGTGGATCACTATTGTGTATCACTGCATCAGTTCATCTTAAATTGTGTGTGTGTGTGTGTGTGTGTGTGTGTGTGTGTGTGTGTGTGTGTGTGTGCAGGTACACATATGTGTAAGTGTGTGTGCTCATGTGCATGTGGAAGCCAAAGGTCAAAGCTAAGTGTTTTCCTCAATTGCTGTCTTCCTTAATTTTTGGCACTTATTCTCTAACTCAACCTGGGATCAATCAGCATGGCTAGATTGGCTAACCAGCAGCCAACCCCAGGGTGCCTTCTGCCTCTGCCTCCCCAGTGTTGGGATTACAGGTGTCTGCTACTGCACCAGATTTTCCCCATGGGTGCTGGGAACTCAGGTCCTCATGCTTGCACTGAGTCATCTCCTCGATTCTCTAAACTCCTATTTTATTCAGCCGACTTTTTGTGTGTATATGAATGTGCACCCGTGTGCATGGGTGTACACGCACCTGTATGCACTTGCACCTGGAACCCAGAGGACACGCTCAGGCATCATTCTTCAGATGCTGCCCATCCATTTGTTTTTAAAGCAGGGTTTCTCAGGGGACTGGAACTGAAAGTAAAAGCTAAGGCCGGCTGGCCAGCAAGCCTCAGGGATCTGCCTGTCTCTGCCTCCCCAGAGCTGGGGTTACAAGTGCTTGTACCACACCCAGATTTTTTATGTCGGCTCTGGGGGTCAAACCCAGGTCCTCATGTTTGCAAGGTGAGCATTGTCCCCTTCCAGAAGCTGAAGACTGAGGTGATGCAGAACTTTTACAGGTTCCTTCTGAGTCTGTTGGCCACTGTGTGTGGGACACACACACACACACACACAAAGCTGCTGTATGCAGAAGTGATAGGCTAGAATGGTCCAGATCTTCAGGAGCTCAAACCTTAGCTCCCAGGACGTTTGTCCTTGATGGAACTTCTCAGAGCCTCAAATTCTTCTTCCATAAAATGGAGAGGTTGTGCGTGTTAAAAGTGTTGTGAGGAGTGAGGGCTAACCCAGACAAGTACCTGAAGACTCAGTCCCTGTCTGAGCCTCCCTTGCTGTGCTGTCAGTGTGAGGCCCAGAGACCTTTGCTTCACTCCCTGAAGGACCATGTGACCTGAGGAGGTGGCCTTGGGCCACCCAGATGCTTCCAGCTCAGGCCAGGAAGCACAGCACCTGTTGTCCCTCTGCTGCCACATCCTGAGTCTGGAGGCCAGCTGTGGACTCTCACCAGGCCTGGGAGCCATTCCGTCAGGATCAGCTGGAGGAAGTCAAGATGAGGAGCAGCAGGGCAGGCCAGGTGTGAAGACTGGAGAGAAGGGCTTCAGAGGAGGTGAGGGAAGAAAGTGAGGGAGAACCCCTGTGGCTTAAAAGCAAAGCCAAGGCCAGGTGTGGTGGTACTCGCCCTTAATCCCAGCACTCAGAAGGCAGAGGCAGCCAGCCTTGTCTACAAATCCAGTTCCAAGCCAGCCAGGGCCACACAGTGAGACTCTGCCTCAAAAAAGTGGAAAAAAAAAAGGTTAGAACAGAGGGAGGCCAATGCCCTCTTGTCCCTGAGTGGGAGGAAGCAGTGTCTGTACTTGGGGTGACACCTCTAAAAAGAACCCCCATGAGCTGGACGGTGCTGGCACACAGTTTTAATCCCAGCACTTGAGAGGCAGAGGCAGGCGGATCTCTGTGAGTTCGAGGACAGCCTGATCTACAGAGCTAGTTTCAGGACAGGCTCCAAAGTCACAGAGAAACCCTGTCTCAGAAAATGATGACTATATCCTGATAAACTCTTACATAGCCCCTCCCACTACGAATGACTCATAAATACTAGTGTCCAATACAGCCTGCATAGGTGGCCAGGTGACTTCCTAGATCAGGTCATTCACACACAGCACTGCTGTTTTCGTTGGGGCAGGGTAGACTCAGTCTCCATGTTGGAAGGGTATTCAAGCAGCTCGGAGACTTATGCAGAAGAAACTGAGACCCCAGCCAATAGTCAGCAACAACTTGCCCTGAATGAATAAGTGAGCTACCTTGGAAGATGCTTATCCCAGCCACCATCTGACTATACCCAGAGTCAGGCCACACCCAAATTCCTGACCAGACAACTAAACAGAGGTAATAGATTCACTACTCTGTGTGTGTGTGTGTAAGATATGAGTATATACATGTTAGTGTGTTCACCTGTGTGTGCATAGGTGCATACACACAAGTGTGCACGTGTATGCTGAGGTCAGAGGTCAATGTAGGGTATCTTCCCTACCACTCTCCACCTAACCTTTTATAGTAATTTTAATTTGAGTGTTTTTGAGTGGGTGCACATGGGCCATAGTGTGCATGTGGAGGCCAGAAGACAGTTTCAGAGGTCAGCTCTCTACTTCCGCCATGTGGGATCACTTCTGCCATTCTAGAGATCAAACTCATTTCATCAAGCTTGAGAGGAAGTTGACCCCCACTTAGGCCCAAGTGTGTATATCAAGTGTCCTTCAAGGTTTCTTGTTTGGGGATGAGCTGCCCCCCCAAAACTCTGTGACGAGGAGAAGAAGACAGCCAAACAGTCCAAGAGTGAAAACAGTGTCCCGGAGAACGGCACTTCCAACAGGTAAAAGTGACTGAGGTGGGAAGAGAAACCAGAAGCTCAGTCACGGGGAGAAAGCTCAACCAGAAACATTCGAGCCGCCTGCCTCAACTTTCCCAGTCCATGTCTGCTGCTAGATATCGTGAGCACCGGATTGATGAGGCCATTCTCTGTGTGGTGTTCTTTCGGTTGGAAGCCTCCCTGGAAGGGACGCCATACAGAACATCCCTGAGCCATCTTGCTGGCCTTTCACATTATTTTTCAAGACAGGGTCTGACCCTGACCCTGGACCTCACTCTTTCAGCTGGACTGGCTGGCCAGTGAGCTCCAGACATACACTTATTTCATTTGCTCAGCACTGGGTTACAGATGAGGACTGCCCAAACTGGCTTGTATGTGGGATCTAAATCACTCACCGAGTCATCTCCTAGCCCCTACCACTTTTTTAAGCCACTAAATTCTGGGTGATTTGTTAGGCAGCAGTAGATGCATGGTACAATATTTTCATCAGGAAAAGAGCAAGGAGGTGACCTGAGGTCAGAAGGAGGGAAGCTAGTTGAAGAGTGGACACCGAGACGTGAAGGTATATATTCTAATATTTCTGATCGTTTCAGCCTGGAGTACATGAGACCAATGGTCTGATGAACCCACAGCCCTGCAGTGTTCCTGATGCGTTAACCGTCTATCACTGAGACACATTGCCTGACAGAGACGGCTTAAGGAAGGAAGGACCTATCTGGGCCAAAGGTTTCAAGGTTCACAATCTATCAGTCCATCATGGCAGCGGGAATGTGTCAGAATGCTTCACATAGTGACTGATCAGGAAGCAGAGAGGGTGTGACCGGAAGAAGCCAAGGATAATACACATCCAAGGGATGTCCCCAGTGATTGATGTACTTCCTCCACAGAGGTCCCACCTGCTAAAGGTTTATTGCCTCCCCTAATAACTCCACCAGCTATGAAATAGGAATCTAACACTAACCAGCCAGGCATGGTGACACATGCCTGTCATTCCATCCCTGTAGAGGTGTAGAAAGGAAGATCAGTTCAAGGCTGTCCTTGGTGACATATTGAGTTTGAGGCCAGCCTGAACTACATGGAACCCTGTCTCAAAACTGAAACAAACACATGAACTTGTGAGAGACATTTCATATTCAAACCATAACACCATAGACATGAAGGCCTGTATATGCTATTCAACCTCAAGGACCCTGAATAACTTCATGCGGTCAGAGGCTCCCCAGAGGAAGGCCACATGGGCTCCAGGTCCCCCTCACATGTCCATCAGGGATGTTTCCCTCTTCTGCCCAGCAGCTCACTGCACAGGAGGCAGCTCCCAAGAGGAAGGACTCCCCTTCCTGGGTCCCTATCCTGCCTATGGGATCCCTAAGCCTTATTCCCTAAGAAAGCTAGCAATGACTTAGGGGGAACCAGGCCCCTAACTCAGGTTCCTCTGCAAAAATCAAAAGCCAAAGAGTGTAAATGAGGGGACTCAGAGGGACCCTAAAGGAGAGGGCAGTGAAGCAGAGACATGTCTACAGGGGAATGTATGGGAAAATGCCACTTTCTGGGAATCCCCATGGGAAAGGTCCACTTGCCAGGACAGAACCCACAACTGAGGCTGAGCGCAAATGCTGTTACCTAATTAGTCAATAACCCTGTACTAATCAGCTGCTAGACAGAGAACATACAGCAGGCTCCAAAGGCAATTCCTGGAGAAGAAGGAAAGACATTGAGACCTTTCAGAGCAAGGGAACCCCCATGTTGGCCCTTCATTTGTTTGGGTCCCAACCAGTCTAGCCATCAGGGCGTGGTGTTCTCCAGTTACCCGTCTGTTCTTGGGAACTGAGAGTCACAAGTCCCAAATCCTTCCTGGAATCCAAGTGCTGGGCAAAATGTCTAAGTGCGTCTTATCTTTCCACAAAGACAAATAAAACACCAGACCAACAAAGCAGAAGAGTGGAGACCCTTCTAGTACTTCCAAGAGGCATGGACAGGGAGCATCTTTGCGTGCGTGTGTGTGTGTGTTCATGTATGTGTGGGCACATTTGTGTGCATATGCATGTGGAGGCCAGAGAGCAACCTCAAGTGCTGCTCCTCAGGTCCTGAACACCTTTTCTCTCCCTTCCCGTCTTTTTTTGACACAAAGTCTCACTGTGTAGTCCAGTTGTCCTGGAACTCTCTAGGTAGACCAAGCTAGCCTTGAACTCACAGAGATCCACCTGCTTCTACACACCCTACCCCACTCCCGAGTTCTGGATTTAAAGGTATGTGTCAACATGCCCGGATCACTTTTTCTGTTTTGACACAGTCTCTTACTGGCTTAGAATTTGTCAGCTAGGCTAGGATGGCTGGCCACCGAACCCCAAAGATCCACCTGTCTTCACTTCTCCAGCACTGGGATTATATGCCAGTGCATCATGCCTAGAGGTGTGTGTGTATGTGTGAGTGTGTGTCTGTCTGTATCTGTGTGTGTTGTGTTTATGTGGGTGTGTGTATATTCATATGCAGATGTGAATGTGTGTGTGTACATGTTGTGCTTATGTTGGTAGTGTATATGCATATGTAGGTATGAATTGTGGGGGGGGGGAGCCATAAGTCAAGATCAGGTATGTTCCTCAATTTCTGTGAGTGCTTTGCCTATTTGCATGTCTGTGTATACTATGTGCACACCTTGCCCTCAGAGGCCAGAAGAAGGTTAGACTTCCTGGAACTGGAGTTACAGATAGTTGTGACCCACTGTGTGGATGCTGGGGACTGAACCCTAGTCCTCTGGAAGAGCAGCAATACTCTTACCCACATCTCTCTAGCCCCTTCCTTACTTTTCTGTACAAGAGTATTTTTTATTTGTTTGTTTTTTGAGACAGGGTTTCTCTGTGTTACAGTCTTAGTTATCTTGGAACTAGCTCTTGTAGGCCAGGTTGGCCTCGAACTCACAGAGCTCTGCTTGCCTCTGCCTCCCGAGTGCTGGGATTAAAGGCGTGCACACGGGTATTGGGGATGTAAACTCAGGACCTAATGCTTGCACAGTAGGCACTTTACCGCCTGAGCCATCTCTCCAGCTCCTTTTATGTAAGATCTGAGGGTTATACTCAGGTCCTTGTATTTGCAAGGTAAGTACTTTACAGACGGAACTATCTTCGCAGCCCCCAGACACCCTTGTCAGCTTCTGGGTCCAACAGCCAAACTCCTGCTGAATGATAGCCTCGACCCAGGAAGACAAAAGCTTCCAGGAGACAACTTGTGTGGCTGTGTTGGGGTGATGAGTATTCAATAATTTTTGTTTTCTTCTCAAAATTTCTCAATAACTCATACATTTTGCAGAGATTAATTCACAATATTTGTAACCAAGAGAAAAGTCAATCCATTTAAAACTAAAAGCGTAAAACTTCTGGTTGCTCGTCCAAGATTCTCAGCCCAGAGTTCTTGTGCCATGAGAGCCAGCTGTCTCTGTGTCTGTTTATGTATGGAGATTTTAATTCCTACTTCACTGCCCTTAAACTTCCCTAAGGAAAAATGTAGCCAAGAAACCAAGAGAGGGATGCTGAGAGTGAGTCCCTTTTCTGAAAACCATTTTTTTTCTTTCAGAAAGCTTTCTAGGTCATTCAATTACAATGGCATTCATGTCAGGGATGAACAATATTTCCCAAACTTTGACATAATTTTACCCAGGCTTGCCTTCTCCTCTCGGGGAAGTAGCCGCAGGGTGCTCAAAAAAAAAAGGTCTGTGTGTGAAGTCAATCAGCTCATTGACCTTGGAGGGGCCCTTAACTCTAACTAGGTCGTGCATGTAAAACGCTGGGAACAGAGAGTAGCTAATTAATGAGGCTTCTCTATACCTCTTGATCTTTAAAAAAAAAAAAAAAGCTTTTCAAATATTTGATGGTTTAGTCATCTTAGCCCACAGAGCACTTAGCTCTGAACTGAAGAGGCAGTACTAGCTCAGCGCCTAAGTGAAATGGCATTCTGAGAGCATCCCAGACAGGGGGCATAATTACAGGGTGACTCTGGCAGTCCCTCCAATAACATTTGAGCCTGAAGTGAAAGCAATTGCTTCTTCTTACTTATAACAAAAAGCTCTGATGTGTCTGCCCTTCATGCGAAGTCTGTGACTGGTGCTCCCCCCCCCTTTTTACACTATAAGGAAAAAAAAGCGTCGAAGCACAAATAGAGTGATCCATAAAAAGTGAGACACTGAAGGGGTGGCCCCGCCCCTACTCCATCAAGCCCTGAATAGACCATAATTCCAGCATTGTTCCGGTGCAGCTGCGCGGCGTCAGCCAGGAACACCCTCTGAAGCCTGAGTGATGCTGGAACCTGCCTCTACTCTCGGTATCCAATCCAGACAACATTAAATCCTGCCAAATGGTTATTTTTACCACCACTTGGACCCAACCTTTATTCTTCAGTCTTTATTCCCAGCTCCTCCCTAAGCAAAAACTGCCCAGGGTTCACCAGCAGGTGTGTACTTGGAGGGTTCACCAGCGGGTGTGTACTTGGAGGGTTCACCAGCGGGTGTGTACTTGGAGGGTTCACCAGCGGATGTGTACTTGGAGGGTTCACCAGCGGGTGTGTACTTGGAGGGTTCACCAGCGGGTGTGTACTTGGAGGGTTACTTTTAACAGGATGAGGCTGAGCTGGGAAGCTGAGGGCGTGGAGAACTGGCAAGAACAGAGCTGTCAGCAACTGAGGATGTCCACAGAGGTGCACTATATAAGCAAAAAAAAGCTATCTAGAAGGAGGGAGATGGAGAGAGAGAAGGAAAGAAGAAGGGAGGGAGAGCTGGGCAGTGGTGGTGCACGCCTTTTAATTCTAGCACTCGGGAGGCAGAGGCAGGTGGATCTCTGTGAGTTTGAGGCCAGCCTGGTCTACAAGAGCTAGTTCCAGGACAGGCTCCAAAGAATACAGAGAAACAAACAGAGAAATTCTGTCTTGAAACCCCCCTCCCAAAAAAAAGAGGGAGGGAGGGAGAAAAGGAGAGAAAGAAAGAAGGATGGATTCTATTAGTTAGTTTTATATCTATCATAGATCTATCTATGACCAGATGTCATGACCAGATCTGGTCAGCAATTGGTTAGTTAAGCCCCTGCAATAAGCACAGGGCTTTTGGACATAGGGAGATTAAAAGTTCCTCAGTTGGCCTGGGGATGTGGCTCAGTTGGTACAGCACCTTCATGGGGCAGCATACATGAAGCATGGGTTCAATTCCCAGAACTGTATAAACTCGGCTTGGTACTACACACATGGAATTCCCAGCTCCTGAGAGTTGGAGGCAGGAGGATCAGTAATTAAAAATCGCCTTTGGCTACAAAGCAAGTTTGAGAACAGACTGAACTCCTCGACACTGACTCCAACAGAGCTTCTCAGCAGACTTCGGGATGGTAGCTGGCTATACCTTCACTGGCTCACACAGATTGACGATAGGCACAGATGGCTGCACCTTCGCTGGCTGCACACCCAGAACTGGGATAGTCACCCAGGGACAGGTGCTGATCTGGCCAGGGCAGTCGTCAGACTCTTCCCTCTTCCTGAACACATCTCTATCAGCAAGCTTCTTAACCTCTCACGGGACCATTGGCCACAAAGACACATATGGGGTCTCAGATGCCCCTGGAACGCTGAGTTTCGTCTCCGCGCAGCCTCCCTCTGTGGGAGACAGTGTGTGCCCCAGCAGCGCTCTGAAGCTGCAAGGGTGGTGTGGCACCACATCCATTAACTTAGTAAATGGACCAGATGCGTATGGTCTCCCAGCCCGGAGGTGGGGAGCTCTTATCAGACCCGGCTGCCAGCCACTCAGGGCATAAAAGTACACTTGGCTCTTCCATGCCACAGAAAGCTGCCAGTAAGAGACACATGATCCTATTACAGTGGGTGCTCTGACCCCAAGGCCACGTGTGTGTAACCCACTCTGCTGGAACAGTACCAGTCCAACAATAGGCTGACTCTCACAGATCCTGAGAGACAAGCCCTCACAGCGCAGATAAGGAAACTAAGGTCTCTTTCAGAAGCTTGAGCTCGGAGTCTCTGGGCTCAAGGATAAGGAGATGCCCTTGGGACCCAGCCCAGCCTTGGGGCAGAGGAACTGGAAACCAGTTGCCCACCCTAGATAACCCTGGTTTTCAGGCCTCAAAGCCAGAAACCCTTCAGTGGACCACCCTCTGCCCCAGAACAAACTCTGGGAAGGAAAAGCCATTAGCTGTGGACCAAGAATGGCTGGGTTCACCACTACAGAGATCCTTCTGTGTATAAGATACAGCCCCTAATAACCTACTTAAACCCTTCGTCTTCCTTCCCCCACCCCACCCCCACACAGCTAAACACACATTCTTTTTACCTCAAGCTAATTAATTTCAGCCAACAATGCCTATGTTCTCAGTTGCTCTAGAAAACGAGAACTCTTTAGCTGTCTTAGCTTACAGAGTGATATAGAGCAGTGGTCCTCAACTTTCCTAATGCTGTGACCCCTGAATATGGTTCCTCATGTTGCGGTGATCCCCAGCCAAAAGAATGGTTTTTGTTGCTGCCTCACAACTATAAATAATAAATGAACTGCTATGAATCATAATGCAAAAATCTGATATGCAGATGGTCTTAGGCAACCCCTGGGACAGGTCTTTCAACCCATAGACGATTCATGGCCCATAGGTTGAGAACCACTGATGTAGAGCATACGCTACATACAGCTGAGCTGGATAATGGATACTGTCGTGTATGTCTATAATGATCTCAGCCCTTGGAAGGTAGAGGATTTGGAGTTCCAACTCAACTGCATATGAGTGTGAGATTAGCCTAGGCTAACCTAAAAACAAGAAAAGGAAGGAGTGGAGGATGGAAGGGAAGAATGGGAAGGAGGGAAGGAAGGAAGGAAGGAAGGAAGGAAGGAAGGAAGGAAGGAAGGAAGGAAGGAAGGAAGGAAAGAGGCGGGGTGGAGGGAGAGAGGAAGGGAGGGAGAGTGTGCCTGGGACTTTCTGGAGTGTCCAGGGGCCTGCACCAGAAAGTGCAGACAGGCCACACTGCATGACCCTTTGATAAGGTTTCCCCCTTGTTCACCTAAAGAGCAAGTTTCTTTCAATGATCCTCCAATTCCCCACAAAAAAGCAGAATATCCCTTTTTCTCCTGGTTTATTTTCACTTGTGTTAGAGGTCACTCTCCGGGAGAGCAGCACTAGGAACACTAACTAAAGGAAAAAGGGGTGAAAAGATGCTTGTCCACTGACATGGGGCCCCACCATCATGGGGCCGTTACAGGCAATGGTATATTTAAGTACACTATTTTCCCTCCCTGTCCATTTGAAAACAAAATCAGAAGAGTGGACTAAGGGTGAAATCTCACCAAAACCTTCTACATATTGTCCAGTAAATACCTAGACAATTAATTCTATGTGGAAGCTGGGGACCCCAGAATCACAGCAGACAGCCCTAGTGGCTTCCTCACAGCCTCACTCAGAAGGCTTCCAATTACACACCTTCCTCCTTCCTCAGAAAGAGTCCTGCCGGCTCCGCCCCTTGGAAATCAGCCACACAGATCCCCCAAACCAGGCCCCAAAGCCACCTGAAAGCCAGGGTACTTACCGACTTCCTTTGGGAATGAAAGTCATTTTAAAACAAACGAGGAGTTCGCGCCTTCCGTCGCCCCGAGCAGGCAACCTTGGAGACTGGCACACTTTCTGAGGGACAGCTTCCGGAGGAGCTCAACCGGGTCCCAGAGGGCAGCGAGCTGGGGGGTCTCCTCAGAGATGTCAAGAGCTGAGCTGTGCTTCGGGGCCTGATCAGTCCCGCTTGGGGTCCTGTGGGTGGTCCTGCCTCTCTGGCAGCGCCCTTGTCTTGTGCTGGCCACAGCTGTGGAGACAGAGCCCTGACAAAGCCAGCACGTGGAGAACTAAGGAGGCAGGCAGGCGGGGCTCAGCCCGGGATGCCACAGGCTGGTCCCCATAGCAACAGGGCAAGGAGCTAGGCTGGTGGTGCCGAGCTGGTAGTGAGTGGCGACAGTAGCCTGGGCCAGCAGAAATCTATGGGGGTTTGGGTTCCAGGCAGGCGCAGGAGAAAAGGCTACTTTTTTTTTTTTTTTTGGACACCATCACCCACCTACCACTTCTGACAGACTCTTGAGGGTCCTGAAGCTGCAGGGATCTTTAAGTACCCTTAATACCACAGAGAATTCCTTTTCGTGGTGTGGGGACACTTTTCCTGTGTATAGGGAGGCTACAGTGAAAATAAACGTGCATTTCTTTTATTTTTTGGTTTTTTGAGACAGAATTTTTCTATTTGTGTCTCTGGTTGTCCTGGAATTCACTCTGTAGACCAGAATGACCTCAAACTCACAGAGATCTGCCTGCTTCTGCCTCCTGCGTTCTGGGATTAAAGGTGTATCACACACACACACACACTGGCTAATGTGCATTTTCTTGAGGAGATCTTTGTATGGACGCTGTGCCAGGGTGTGTATACACATATGTGTAATATAAAGAGTATGTGATGTGCCTGCCCAATGTGTGGTGTGTAGGGCACATATGAGATATCCATCACGTAAGTCTGGGTATGTGCCATGTGTGGTATGTATCTATCTGTATTGTAGATATGTGATGTGGATATGTTGTTGTTTCGTGAGTAAGGTATCTAAGGAGTCTGGGCAGTCTCTATGGTGTTTATAAATGGAGAAACTAGAATAAGCCCACAGTCCTGGGTGCTACCAGCTGACCAGAATTCATGATTCGGTGGCTCTGGGTGGCCAGTCCTGTCCAGCCATCTGCCTCTAAGCCCAGAGCTTCTCGGGTTTTGTCCATTTGTCTGTATACCCAGCATCTCATTACACACGTGGAAGTCATTAGAACAAAGCCGAAGTCCCACAGATGTCTCTGAAGTGCCCTCCACATGCTAGGAGGGAGAGGAAGTCAGAAACTTGGGTATCTAAGATGCTAGTTGTGAAATTAAAATCAAGTGCAATGAAGAAAATCCATTCTGAAGGAAAAGAGTGTCCCTGCGAGCAGGATCATTGGGGGCCTGAGCTCAGTCTTCACCTGGAGGGGTGGGTCTTGCTCTGTAAAGATCTCGAGTGAGCTCATTCCTCAGTGTTGGATACAAATGCTTGTGCCTCTCTGATGCAGGGTCCAGCTCACAGTCATTGCCTAGGTAATTTCTGCAGGTGGGGTCAGTATTTGCATGTACTTCTTATTCTTTAACCAGTGTCCATCCCACAGTTTTCCCGCTCTCCAACCAACTGTAAATGTTCTGTTGATTCTGATTCTCCCACCACTGAGAGAGACCCTTTCCCTCCAGTCCCTCTGCTTTCTGGCCTGCTCTTTTCTCAGCCTTCTCCAAGTTCCCCTCATTCAAACCCTGGCAGAGGCAACTTCTCTCTCCCCCGTGTGCCAGGTTCTCTTCTCCAGCCCTGAACCACAGGCCCACGCAACCTCAGCTGCCAACCAGGATGACGACCACAGATAGTGACTCATTTTTACCCGACCACGTGGCTATTTTAGAGATGGATGGAGAAGTTTTTGCCATCTTAAGATGCCTCACACTCCCCAGAGCACCCGAGCCTGTGCCCCTCCTTATCTCAAGTTCTGTTTGTTTATTTGGAGATTTATTTAGCTCATTGTTTTTGTTTGTTTGAGACGAGCATCTCTGGCCAGCCTTGAACTCACTATGCAGCTGAGGATGACTTTAAACTCTGAGGCTTCCATCTCTACCTCCCAAGTCCTGAGATTATAGGTGTGGGCCACCACACCTAGTTTGTGCGGTGCTGGGGATCCAACCCAGCGCTCCCTGCACCCTAGGCAAACACTGGACTACACCCCAACATCCAGACCCTGTATGACCACATTTCTGATTTGTTCTTGGGTGTTATATCGGGAAAGGAAAAACAGGGATCTGGTGCTCTGCACCCCAGTCCCGTAGCTGCAGCTGCCCACAAGGTGGTGGGCTCTCCTTATGTGTGAGACCCTGCATACAGTGTTAGTCAGGAGACTACAATCAGGGGAGGTGCTTAGCACCCAAAAACTGCTTACCTTTCAACCCTCCCAACTTGGAGGCAGCTCTGTCTTTGAAGCTGCAAGTGTCCCCATCTGGCCTCCGCTATGTCGGGAAAATCCCTGAAAATAACAGCATTGGCTTGAGGTCTGGGATGAATGTCTTAGTCCTCTGAGGAGCCCTTGCTGTAAAGAGCTGAGGCACTGCATGTCATGTGGTCACCAGAATAACCAGAGAGTGACACAGCAACACAGGGAGTCACTCAAAATAGGTGGGATGGCAGAGCTGCGGTTAGCACTTGGAAAAAAACAATTTCTGGAAATGTGGGGCAGGCAGAGCATGTGGGGGTCCATGGGAAATGCTCCCTCCTTTCCCACCTGGCAGGGCAGAAGGGAATTTCCTTTGTTTCTGGAGAATTCATTGTGTTACAGGCACGCTTCATAAATGGCTTCATTAATTGTCCAAACTCAGAACATTTTGCCCCAAACTGACCCATCTCTTGGGAAGAAAAAGGAAAGAAAAAAAAAAAAAGGCTGCTGGTATATAGCTCAGTTGGTAGAGTACTTGCCTAGCATGTGTTGGTTTTGAACACGGCACTACACAAACCAGGAATGGTGGCATGTGCCTATAATCCCAGTGTTCGGCAGAGACACCAGGATCAGAAGTTCAGGATCATTCTTGGCTATATAGTGAGTTGAAGACTAGCCTGGTCTTCATGGAACCTTGTATCAAAAATAAAAGAAAAAAGCCTGCTTTGTAATCCCTAAAACACTGGGGAGGGGCAGAGGAGGAGCCGCACTGTCTCATTTCCAGGATTCATTCCAAATTCTACTCCCCAAAAGAAGCCCCCAGCGGTTCTAACCACACGTCACACAGAATTCACCCCCAAGGATCTGAGCCTATAGTGGACTTTGTAGTTCAAAAACTAAATTTAAGGTTTGAGGAGTGTGGGTTTCCCAGAAGCACACAGAAAAATGTGGGCCACATTTTCATCCTCAGCTTCATCTGCTGGATTTGAAGAGGACCCTAGCTGCTGGCTGTGCCTGTGGGAACTTTCTCCTTTACACTACAGAAGGGAAGGAAGGCCAAAGAGTCTCAGGGAATATCTGTGTGTGTGTGTGTGTGTGTGTGTGTGCGTGCGCGTGCGTGCAGGCGCACACATGCCACAGCATCCACATGGAGGTCAGAGGACATCTTTCAGGAGTCAATTCTCACGGTCACCTTGTTTAAGACAGAGTCTCTCTTGTTTCTAGGGCTGGGCTGGGAATTGCAGGATACCTGGTCTTGAGTTTCCAGGTCTCCTTACCACTCAGCCTTCTATCACCGCAAGACAATGCTAAAAATTAAAGATGTGAGGGCCTGGTGTGCTCAAACGTGTTCACAGTGATTAATCCATCACTATTTCTTTTTTTTTTTTTCTTTCTTTCTTTCTTTTTTTTTTTTTTTTTTTTTTTTTTTTTTTTTTTTTTTTTTTTTTTTTTTTTTTTTTTTTTTTTTTTTTTTTTTTTTTTTTTTTTTTTTTTTTGGTTTTTTGAGACAGGGTTTCTCTGTGGCTTTGGAGCCTGTCGTGGAACTAGCTCTGTAGACCAGGCTGGTTTCGAACTCACAGAGATCTGCTTGCCTCTGCCTCCGAGTGCTGGGATTAAAGGCGTGCGCCACCACCGCCCGGCCTCCATCACTATTTCTATAAATATTTAGTAAGCAATTCTCATTTAATTTTTATTAAATATATGTAGTAATACTTTATTTCTATCTTTTGATCTCATACAGAATAAAAATTCTGGATATTTTTTTTTTTTAAATGTAGCTCAGACAGTCTCCTTCTGAGATTCCTGGAGGCAGGATCACCATTTCGGATTGAGGTCGGGGACAGAGACAGCCGAGGAAACAAGCTCCACCTGGAGCAGAAGCCAGGAACAAATCCAGCCCTGGGAGCCAACCCAGTCCTAGGACACTGACTGAGCCAACGACCTGACTCAGAGTCCGTGACCTCCATTGGAACCGGAGTGGGACTGAACCAGTTACCTAAGACAAAGAGAGAACAAGCTTCACAAGGAGCAGAAGCCAGGAGCAAACCTGGTCCCAGGACACGAGCAGAACAGGATTGACCCAGCGACCAGATCCAGAGCCAGAGATCTCCACCAGAACAGATACAAGGGAGTAACTGCTGAGCGAGTGAGCCAGAGACTGCTCAGGGTCCGGACGTGAATCTGGGACCTTCAAGGGAGTGGACTTAGGCCAACACCCCCGTGGGTCTGGGCGAGAGCCTAGAACCTCCCAGGAACTAGGCCAGAGCCAGGACCTCCGTCAGCCTGGGCGTGAGTGAGGCTGGGTCCTCCGAGGGAACAGGCAGGAGCCAGAGATCTCGACGGGACCAGGCACAAATCTGGGACCTCAGAGAGAGTAGGCCTGAGCCAGGTCCCTTGTGGGTTCGAGCATTGGTTTGGGACATCAAAGGGAATAGGCAGGAACCTGAAAGCCCTTTGTGTCCCAGTGCAAGTCTGAGACCTCTGAGGAAGCAAGCAGGTCCCCTGCGGGTTCGGGCGCACCCGAGCCTAGAACCTCCCAGGCAGTAGACCAGAACCAGAAACCTTTCCAGGCCCAACTCCAACCCAGAGACTTCTGCAGGAAGGAACCCAGACTAGGATTTACAGATACAGGTCAAAGCCGGTAACCTAAACCAAAATTGCCCTGAGGCAAGGAACTCCACCTTGGGTAACAAATTCCACAGGAGTGGAATTGAACGGGACTCCTAGGACAGAGAGAGCCGAGGAAACAAGCTCCACCTGGAGCAGAAGCCAGGAGCAAACCTGGTCCCGGGACACAAGCAGAACAGGATTGAACCAGTGACCAGATCCAGAGTCAGCGATCGCCACCAGAACAGGTCTAACTCCAAGCCAGGGACTTCTGCAAGAGGAGATCCAGACCAAGATTTACAGAAACAGATCAAAGCCAGCAGCCTAGACCAAGGTAGGCTTGAGACAGCAAACTCCAAGGGAGCAGACCAAAACACAGGAGCACTGAGCTACCTCCAAGAACAGGAATAATCAACGGGGTAACTAGAACTATGACACTGACTGTACCACGAGGAAAACCATCTTAGATTTTGATCTACTGGCACCTAGAGGATTATTCAACAGAATCTCAGACAGCCCCAACCACACCTATTAGAGGAAAAGATGAGTAGAAAAGGTAAGATCACAAGCTACACCACAAAGAGCAACACAATACCAGTGAAACCCAAAGACCCTACAAAAGTAAGACCTGAACAACCAAATATGGATGACCCAGAAGAAAATGATCTAAAAAGTAACCACAAGAAAATATCTGAAATTCTTAAAGATGAATTGAGAAACTACCTTAAAGAAATGGAAGAAAAAACAAACAAATAATTGGAAGATATCAGCAAATCACTTAAAGAAAATCAAGAAAAAGAACTCAAACATATAGCAGAAACTATTCAGGACTTGAAAACTGAAATAGAGAAAATAAAGAAAACACAAGCCGAAGGAATTATAGAAACAGAAATCATGAAGAAAAGAACATGAACCACAAATGCAAGTATGAACAACAGAATACAAGAAATGGAAGAGAGAATCTCAAGTGCAGAACATAAAATAGAGGAAATAGACTCATCAGTTAAAGAAAACATTAAATCTAACAAAAGCTTAACCCAAAATATCCATGAAATATGGGACAACATAAAAAGGCCAAATCTTAGAATAATAGGTATAGAAGAAGGAGAAGAAAGTCAACTCAAAGGCATGGAAAATTTATTTAACAAAATCATAGAAGAAAACTTTCCCTATCTAAAGAAAGATATGCCTATGAAGATACAAGAAGCTTACAGAACACCAAATAGACTGGATCCAAAAAAAAAAGTCCTCTCGCTACATAATAATCAAAACAATAAACATACAGAGTAAAGAAAGAATATTAAGAGCTGCAAAGGATCCTGGCAGTGGTGGCGCATGCCTTTAATCCCAGCACTCAGGAGGCAGACGCAGGCGGATCTCTGTGAGTTCGAGACCAGCCTGGTCTACAGCACTAGTTCCAGGACAGGCTCCAAAGCCACAGAGAAACCCTGTCTCGAAAAACCAAAAAAAAAAAAAAGAGCTGCAAAGGAAAAAGGATAAGTAACATATAAAGGTAGACCTATCAGAATTACACCTGACATCTCAGTGGAGACAATGAAAGCCAGAAGGTCATGGTCAAGCATTATGGAGACATTGAGAGACCACAGATGCCAGCCCAGGCTACTATACCCAGAAAAACTGTTGATCACCATAGGACAAAACAAGATATTCCATGACAATTCTAGATTTCACCAATACCTAGCCACAAACCCAGCCCTACACAAAATACTAGAAGGAAAACTCCAACCCAAGGAAGATGGCTACACCAACAAAAACACAGACTATTGATGATCTCATTACAACAAATCCCAAAGAAGAAAAAAATGCACAAAATAACATCACCAACGATGAAAACCAAATTAACAGGAGATAGCAACCACTGGTCATTAATATCCCTTAATGTAAATGGACTCAAAAGAGACAAAGAAGGACATTTCATATTAGTCAGAGGAAAAATCAATCAAGAGGAAATTTCAATACTGAACATCTATGCTCCAAATACAAGGGCACCCTCATATGTCAAAGAAACACTTCGAAAGCTTAAATCATATATTAAACGCCACACACTGATAGTGGGAGACTTCAACACTCCCCTCTTACCACTGGACAGGTCAATCATACAAAAAATGGACAGAGAAATAAGAGAACTAACAGATGTTATGACTCAAATGGACTTAACAGACATCTATAGAATATCCCATCCAAACAGAAAAGAATATACCTTCTTCTCAGCACCTCATGGAACCTTCTCAAAAATTGACCACATACTCGGTAACAAAACAAACCTCAACAAATACAAAAAAATTGGAATAACCTAATGTACCTTATCAGATCACCATGCTTTAAAACTAGAAGTCAGCAGCAATACCAATTCCAGAAAACCCACAAATACATGGAAATTAAACAGTGCTCATCTGAATCATCAATGGGTCAAGAAGAAATAAAAGGGGAAATTAAAGACTTCCTAAAATTCAGTGAAAATGACCACACAACATACCCAAATTTATGGGACACAATGAAAGCAGTGTTAAGAGGCAAGTTCATAGCACTAAATGCCTACATAAAGAAGCTGGAAAAATTCCACACTAGTGAATTAACAGTACAATTGAAAACTTTAGAACAAAAAGAAGCAAACTCAGCTAAGAGAACTAGACAGCAGGAAATAATCAAACTGAGAGCTGAAATCAACAAAATAGAAACAAAACGATACAAAGAATCAATGAGACAAAGAGTTGGTTCTTCAAGAAAATCAACAAAATAGACAAACCTTTATCCAAACTAACCAAAAGGCAGACAGAGAATATCCAAATTAACAAAATCAGAAATGAAAAGGGGGACATAACAACAGACACGGAGGAAATACAGAGGATCATCGGGTCATATTTTGAAAACCTGTACTCCACAAAATTGGAAAACTTAAAGGAAATGGACAACTTTCTGGATGAATATCACTTACCAAAATTAAAGCAAGACCAGATAAGCAAATTAAACAGACCTATAACTGCTGAAGAAATAGAAACAGTCATCAAAAGTCTCCCAATCAATAAAAGCCCAGGACCATATGGACCAGCTCAGAATTCTACAAAACTTTCAAAGAGGAACTAATACCAATACTCCTCAAATTATTCCATACAATAGAAACAGAGGGAACATTGCCAAACTCTTTCTATGAGGCTACAATTACCCTGATACCCAAACCATAGAAAGACAATACTAAGAAAGAGAATTACAGACTAATCTCACTCATGAACATTGATGCAAAAATATTAAATAAAATACTAGCAAATAGATTCCAAGAACACATCAGAACCATCATCCACCATGACCAAGTCGACTTCATCCCACAGATGCAGGGATGGTTCAACATACGAAAATCTGTCAACGTAATCCACCATATAAACAAGCTGAAAAATAAAAACCACATGATTATCTCATTAGATGCTGAAAAAGCATTTGACAAAATACAACATCCCTTCATGATAAAAAGTCTTGGAGAGGGCAGGGATACAAGGAACATACCTAAACATAATTAAGGCAATATACAGCAAGCCAACAGCCAACATCAAACTAAATGGAGAGAAACTCCCAGCGATTCCATTGAAATCAGGAGCAAGACAAGGTTGTCCACTCTCTCCATACCTATTCAATATAGTTCTTGAGGTCCTAGCTAGAGCAATAAGACAACAAAGGGAGATCAAGGAGATACAAATTGGAAAAGAAGAAGTCAAACTCTCACTGTTTACTGATGATATGATAGTTTACGCAAACAACCCCAAAAATTCTACCAAGGAACTTCTACAACTCATAAA
>PVIU01000265.1:263834-371989 GCA_004026605.1 Ondatra zibethicus
AGATTAACTCAAAAAAATCAGTAGCCCTCCTGTACACAGATGATAAAAGGGCTGAGGAAGAAATCAGAGAATCAACACCCTTCACAATAGCCACAAATGGCATAAAATATCTCAGAGTAACTCTAACCAAACAAGTGGAAGACTTGTATGACAAGAACTTTAAATCTTTGAAGAAAGAAATTGAAGAAGACACCAGAAAGTGGAAAGACCTCCCATGCTCTTGGGTAGGCAGAATTAATATAGTAAAAAATGGCAATCCTACCGAAAGCAATCTACATATTCAACGCAATCCCCATCAAAATCCCAACAAAATTCTTCAAAGACCTTGAAAGAATGGTACTCAACTTCATTTGGAAAAGCAAAAAACCCAGGATAACCAAAACAATCCTGGGCAACAAAAGAACTTCTGGAGGCATCACAAGAGCTACAGTACTGAAAACAGCCTGGTACTGGCATAAGAACAGACAGGAGAACCAATGGAACTCAATAGAAGACCCGGATACCAATCCACACCTCTTCGAACACCTGATATTTGATAAAGAAGCAAAAGATATCAAATGGAAAAAAGAAAGCATATTCAACAAGTGGTGCTGGCATAACTGGATATCAACATGTAGAAAAATGAAAATAGACCCCTATCTATCACCATGTACAAAACTCAAATCCAAATGGATCAAAGACCTCAATATAAAGCCAGCCACACTGAACCTTATAGAAGAGAAAGTGGGAAGTACACTTGAACACATTGGCACAGGGAACCACTTCCTAAATAGAACCCCAGCAGCACAGACACTGAGAGAAACAATTAATAAATGGGATCTCCTGAAACTGAAAAGCTTCTGTAAAGCAAAGGACACGGTCAACAAGACAAAAGGACAGCCTACAGAATGGGAAAACATCTTCACTAACCCCACATCAGAGAGAGGTCTGATCTCCAAAATATACAAAGAACTCAAGAAATTGGACACCAAAAGATCACATAAACCAATAAAATATGGAGTACAGACCTAAACAGAGAACTCTCAACAGAGGAATCTAAACTGGCTGAGAGACACTTAAGGAAATGTTCCACATCCTTAGTCATCAGAGAAATGCAAATCAAAACAACTCTGAGATTCCATCTTACACCTGTAAGAATGGCCAAGATCAAAAACATTGATGACAACTTATGCTGGAGAGGTTGTGGGGAAAAGGGAACACTTCTGCATTGCTGGTGGGAATGTAAGCTGGTACAACCCCTATGGATGTCAGTGTGGCGATTTCTCAGAAAATTAGGAAACAACCTTCCTCAAGACCCAGTAATACCACTTTTGGGTATATATCAAAAGGATGCTCAATCGTGCCACAAGGTCATGTGCTCAACTATGTTCATAGCAGTTTTGTTTGTCATAGCCAGAACCTGGAAACAAGCTAAATGCCCCTTGATCGAAGAATGGATAAAAAAAAATGTGGTACATTTACACAATGGAGTACTACACAGCAGAAAAAAATAACAACAGCTTGAATTTTGCAGGAAAATGGATGGAACTAGAAAGCATTATTTTGAGTGAGGTAACCCAGACACAGAAAGACTATTATCAAATGTAGTCACTCATAGGTGGTTTTTAAACATAAGGCAAAGAAGACCAGCCTACAAACCACAATCTCAGAGAACTTAGACAACAATATGGAAACTAACAGAGATTTACATAGATCTAATCTACATGGGAAGTAGAAAGTATAAAAAGACAAGATCTCCTGAGTAAATTGGGAGCATAGGGACCCTGGGGGAGGGTTGAAGGAGGGAGGGGAGAGGCAGGGAGGGGAGCAGAGAAAAATGTAGAGCTCAATAAATATCATGGAAAAAAAATAAAAATCTGGTCTTTTTTAAAAAAAAAATGTAGCATGAGACCCTGTCTCAGCAAAGCAAACTCGCACTGGGTGGTGGGGGCGCACACCTTTAATCCCAGGAGGCAGAGACAGGCAGATCTCTGTGAGTTCAAGGCCATGCTGGTCTACAGAGTAAGTTCCAGGACAACCTCCAAAGCTACACAGAAACCTTGCCTCGAAAAACAAAAATAAAAAAAGACAAACTCAGCACAAATCCTCAGAAATAAACAAAAGGGGGAAAAAGCAGAGAGAATATATCAGTGTGCAAATGTGCCAGAAAGACAAGAAAGAATTCCCAAGTAACTGCCAGACGCTCTCTCGAGGGCCCACAGCGCCACCCACCCAGTGCACAGCCATTCACCCACACTCTCTGGGCTCCTGCTTTGCGTCCATCTTGGCCTTGAGCAGCATCCGCAGCCTTGATACCTCCTGTCGCTTGGAAAAAAAAAATGTAGCTCAGTATTCTCCTGCCTCAGCCTCCTGGGTAATAAGATTCCAACTATACACTATCACACCTTGCCAAATTCTGTTTTGAGGTGGGTTTTCCTTCCAGGATATTGCTCATTCCGTCTTGTGTTGGCACACACTGAGATACCTGAGATGCCATTTCTGGCCTGTGGGCCCTGGCAAGCCTGATACATTATGGGTCTCATGGTAGTTCCCCAGCTCTGGGATACTAGCTTGGGAGTTGGGGAAGAGTTGATGTTGCCATTCTTTCCCCTCTGAATCAGAGTCACAGGTGGTGACCAAGGGAGAGGACCTGGGCTGAGTGTGTTAGGCGACACAAAGTTCCTATTCATCCGGTAAAATGTTGCAAGCACAGGCAAATGCAACAAAGAAAAGAGATCTGGGCAGGGGTTACAACTCAGGTGGTAGAGTTCTTGTCTAGCTTACACAAAGTCCTGAGTTCTTTCCCAGGCACCAAACTAGGCATGGTGGTAACCCCAGATCTTGGGAGGTGGAGGCCGGGGAAATGGGAGTTCAAGGTCACTCTCAGCTGTGCGAGTTTGAGGCCAGCCTGTCTCAGAAGTAAAGGAGCAAGAAATCCAGGCAGATGGTTTAATGAGTACAAGCACTTAAAGCACAAGCCTGATGTACTGAGTTCAGATCCCCAGAGCCCACATAAAAAGGTGGATGTGGTAGCACACATCTGTGGTACAAATCCCCTGTGGTAGGGAGAGCATGCACGCCAACTTAGAAACCAACAGAGACAAATCGGCTGGAAGAAAAGGCAAATTCAAGAAGATGGTTTTCTCTGAGGAAGAAGGAAGAAGCTGGGGGCTGGAGAATAGATTGCTGGGAACTGCAGACTTCAAAATGACATTGTTCTTAAAGCCTGCAATAAAAATGACTCAGTATGAGAGAGAGAGAGAAAAAAAGCAAAACTCAGCAGGGCAATCATTTATGGGAACAAACACTTCCAATGTAGGCCCCAAATTTTCCGTTATGGAGTATTTTTCTATGTCTCCAGGCTTTTTTTCCTCTGAAGACTTCTATCCTTAATAAGAACTGGTCAGCGGGTTTTGTTTGTCTGTCTGTTCATTTCTTTGCGTTTCCCTCGATGAAAAATAAATTAATGAATGAACAAATAAATAAAAACATTTTTCCCTGGCTCCTGGTGGAGCATCATGTGGCAAGCACTTTGGAGCTCGGCTCATGGGCCTGGATATCTGGTATCTGCAAGTGTTGTCTTGGAGATGACACTATTCTCCTAGAATCTCACACCCTTCTTGGTCAAACTCCCCAAAAGGTGTCCCCCATTCACTTCTTTTCCTGTGCAACAGGCACCCTGAGTCAGGCCATTTGCACCCTGAACATACTTAGCTGTGTTAAGGAGGCATCCTGTTCCTAGGCCAGCGGCCCAGACGTCCTCATACATGACTGGGATAAACCTGCTCCCCAGGTTTAACTTCGTTGGACAAATGACCTCCAGAGACCTCCTCTGCCAGGTGCTCAAGGCAACTTTTGCAGCTCACTGGCTCTATGATCTGTGAATACCGGCCAGGCTGTGTGTGCAAAGCAGAAGAGGATAATTCACACTCCTTTATTTTCTCTCTCGAGGTCTCTTAACTCTTCATGGTGTCTCACATATGCACTTAACATCACTCAGAGAAAACTTAAAGTTTGGGTTTTGTTTTTTTTTTTTTTTTTTTTTGGCTTTTTGAGACAGGGTTTCTCTGTGTAGCCCTGGCTGTCCTGTAACTCACTCTCTGTAGACCAGGCTGACCTCGAACTCAGAGATCCACCTGCCTCTGCCTCCTGAGTGCTGGGATTAAAGGCATGCACCACCACTACCTGGAAAATTTCAAGTTTTAAACACGGGGCTAGAGATATGGCTCAGCAGTTAAGAGCACCTGCTACCCTTACAGAGGACCTGAATTTTGTTCCCAGCACTCTGCAGCTCTAGCTCCAGAGGACCCAGGTCCATATTCTGAGCTCCTTGGTCACTGCACTCATGTTTTAATTAGCATGACTTTTATGGTCTTGTTTACATCCTGCAATGCCAGGTTTTCTTTTTTTTTGTTGTTTTTTTTTTTTAAAAACATCTGATTTGTGTGTGTGTGTGTGTGTGTATGTGCATGTTTGTGTGTGTTCATGTGTGCACCATGTCATACACATGGAGGTCAGAGGGCAACTTGTAGGAGTCAGTTCTCTCCTTCTACTAGAACCCTTACCTCATATGCATAAACCTGGAGTTCAATCCCAAGTACCATGCACTCCCATGGACACACACACACATGCACACACACACACTCACAGCTCAAATGCAAATATAAACACCTCTAACTTGTGGGCAGGATCACTAGTTAAATAAGCTGTCCCTTGTAGCTGCTTCAGGGTGGAGGAGCTGCAAGCAGGACAGAGAAGCAAATGGTAGCTGATTGGTAGGCTGGAAGGAGGAGGAGAGAGTCCCCAGCCCTTAGACACAGGGAACTTGGACACTCATAGGAGATGCAGCTGCTCATGGGTGCTCACCAACCTGTGACTCATGCTCCACAGCTGCTGGGATCCTTTGACTGCTTTGCAGACCCTGAAGCAGTTGAGCTAGCCTCTTCCCTTCCCACAGCCATCACCCCATTCTGTGGTACATAGGTGACCCCAAAGACTCAGAGTTTGAATGACTGCAGCAATATTCACCCTCACTTCTAGATGTCCCAGGGTCTATAGCCTTGACTTTGACTCTTGAGCACCCACAGGTGCTCAAGACTGACCTAAAAGACCTGTTCACTGCCCTAGGCAGAAGGTGGCCTTGTCAGGCTTGGAGGCAAAGGGGGGTGGGGGAAGGGTCTGAGACACCAGAGGGAAAGGGAAGGGACCCCTGGGAAAGGCAGGAGGGCAGCAGTAATAGGGCTCACTGGGTCCTATTCACTCCTGATGAATGATCAATCATTATCCTATTGGAGTTTACCCACAAGTACACGTTCCATGATAAAAGGGCTTAGAATCATAAAGTAGTGACAGCTTAGCATTCTACCAAATGCAGGGCTCTGAGATCGCAGACATGAACCCATGAAGCTGCCCTGAATGCAGAATGCAGAGGTGGAAGGTCCTATCTCATTATCTTGGTCTAAGAGAGCAGGGAGTTAGGAACCCCAAGAGCTAAAACAATGACAAGACAGGCACAGCAGAAGTGGGTGAGGCCTTGTGAACACTACGAATACAGACTCAGAGAGGGCAGTAAAAGCTTCCTTAGTTGTAACTTATGGATCTTGACGGGTAAGTGTGAAAGCTCTGGAAGGAGGCTGGGGCAGGCATTCTAGATGCTGAAAGGGAAGATGTAAAGGTTGCTTCAGCTAGATTTCAGGTGGAGCTCACGCCGAAGATAAGCTTGTCGTGAACTAACTACCTTGAAGTTTGCAAGAGGGACTCTGCCATTCTTACTGTGGCCTGTGAAAGAATCAGTTTTCAGTTGTCTGTCGTGGGCATAGGGTAGGGAAGAAATGGTGAGATGCTTCCTTAATATGATTCTGGGACCAGAGTGGGTGACAGTGGACTGTGAGACAGGAAGTGAGAAGCTTCTGGATCATGGTGGATGTGATCAGCTACCAATGAGTTCTGAGGCTGATGTCCTAGACCTTCCATAACCACTTGGTTGGGTCCTAAATATCTAGCTTATATTTTCCATTCTGTTTGCGGGAACTGAACTGTGCCCAGGGAGTCAGCTACTGCCTGGAGGCCAGTGTTCATTCTGTATGTCAAAAGAGACTTGTTCCTCCTGCTTCAGTTTCTTTATCTATATCACAAATTCTCAGAGTCTCCTGACTTGGGTCTAAATGTGATCCCCAGACTCCATGATTGCTTATGACCTGGCACAGTGCTCATGTTGGCTGACAACACTCTGTCCAATATCTTGGGTACATTGCTCAGGCCCCAAACCAATGTCTTGATACTTCCTCAGTCCAAGTTTCTGTTCCTCCTTCCTCCAGTCCACTCCAAGTGCCTTAAGTCTGAGTTCTGTAAGTTCCAGGTTCATGCAAAGCCCAGGGAAGGAAACGTACAACCCAACATTGCTTCCAAAGACAGACATCATCGCCAGCATCCACACGTTATCAGCAATACTGATGCCTAGTGTTTTTTCCATCAGGAAATACAGATGTCAGTGCCAGCTAAACTTAGATATCACATGGGCTATACCTGCCCTGAGCTGGGCACTGCAATTCAGGAACCCAGGCACTTTCCCCATAGCTGGGTTGGCTCCTATTCTCAGACAACACACCTCTAACTAATTATTGGGGCAAAAAAGAAATCCTGAGCCAGGAGGTGGTGGCGCACGCCTTTAATCCCAGCACTTGGGAGGCAGAAGCAGGCAGATCTGTGAATTCAAGGCCAGCCTGGTCTACAGGCTCCAAAGCTACACAGAGAAATCCTGTCTCAACACCCCCCCACACACACACCAAAAAGAAAGAAGAAGAAGAAATCTCAAGAAATAAAACTAACAGTGGCTGTTAGGGCTAGAGCAGGGGTTGTATAACTGGTCTCACACTTACTATGTAGCTGAGGAGGACCTTAAATTCCTGATCCTCCTGCCTCCACCTCCTTATGCTGAGCTCTTAGGAGTGAACCACCATGCCCAGATTGTAAAATACTTTAGGCTGAAATAAAATACACATCTCAAAATTTGTTGGAGGTGGGTAAAACTGTGTTCACACTGGATGTTTGTAAGAGATGTTTGTTAAAGAGAAGAAATGTCCGGATGGCAATCTAAGCATCTGTCTTGAGAAACAAAGGAACAAAACAACCCTAAAACAAACAGAAGGAAGCAATGAAAGATAACAAACAGGACTCGGTGAGAATTAGAGAAAAATCAATAAAGCCAAGGATTGGTCCTTTGAATTGATTCAACAAATTGGTCAATCCTTAGCCCTGTCTTAGTCACTGTTCTATGCTGTGAAGAGACACCATGACCACAGCAACTCTTTTTTTGTTTGTTTGTTTGTTTGTTTTGTTTTGTTTTGTTTTTTGAGACAGGGTTTCTCTGTAGCTTTGGAGCCTGTCCTGGAACTAGCTCTGTAGACCAGGCTGGCCTCGAACTCACAGAGATCCACCTGCCTCTGCCTCCCGAGTGCTGGGATTATAGGCGTGCGCCACCACCGCCTGGCTGATCACAGCAACTCTTATTAAAAAAAAAAAAAGTTTAATATTTTTTCTTTGGAGACTTCCTGGAACTTGCTCTGTAGACCAGACCAGCCTTGAACTCACAGAGATCTGCCTGTCTCTGCTTCCTGAGTGCTGGGATTAAAGGCTTGTGCCACCACTACCTGGCACACATTTAATTTTTTAATAGTTTATATTTTCAGAGGTTTAGTTCATTATCATCACAGTGTAACATGCGGCTTGCAGGCAGACAAGTGCTAGGTAAGGAGCTAGAAGTCCTACATCTTGACCCGCAGGCAACAGGGAGTAGCCTGAGACACTGGGTGTACCTTGAGTAGGAGACCTCAAAGCCCACCCCCACAGTGATCCACTTCCTCCAACAAGGCCACACCCACTCCAACTAAGTCACATCTCCTAATAGTGCCTTTGAGCTTAATGAGCTTTTGAGTTAAATGAGCTTTGGGGGGCCAACTACAGTCAAACCACCACAGCTCCTAACAGGAGAAAGGGGACAGAACTCATCAATCTCGTAAGCCAGTGAGGTGGCTCAAAGGGTGAAAATGCTTGCCGCCAAACCTGACGACCGGAGTTTGATTCCTAGGACCCAATGGTGGAAGGAGAGGACCAACACCTACAAGTTGCCCTCTGACTGCCACACATGAGACACTGCTTGTGTGCCTCCCCCCGGACATGTGCACAAAATACATAAATATTTAATGAGATCAAAAGAGTACGAGGGTTTCCGTTCCCATTTCAGCCCTCTAGTGAGTCACTGCTCTAAGGGTTAGGTGCCCCAGGACACACCCATTCGATACATTACCTTTGCTTTATGTGGATGGGGAAGTGTGCCCCCCCACGCCCTGTCTGTGGAAATGTAACTTCGCAGTATAAAATGACACAGTTGTCTTCTGTCGGGTACTTTTTAATCATACTTTAACATTTTCAGCTTTGGTTCACTATGAAAAGCCCAGTGCGATGTGTCTATTCCTACCAGAACCAGCTTATAGCTCCAAAAAGGGGTTACTAGCGCGGCCTCCTTATGGAGGTTTCCCTGCTCTATATCCCTTTGTAGTTTCTGTCTCTGCTGTCAGAAAAGAGTTCTTGTGTGAGTGTGTGTGTGTGTGTGTACACGTGTGTTCATCCACTTGTGAGACGTTGATGTTGAATGTCTTCTTCAACTGCGTCTCGTCTGATTGTCATTTTGGTGGTACTGGGGATTGAACCTAAAGCCTTGAGCATGCTTGGCCAATATTCTATCACTAACCTCTGTCCCCAGTCCCACCTTATTTTTTGAAACAAGGTTTCTCCCTGAACCTGGTGTTGAGCCCTTCGGCTAGGTTGCCTAGCCAGCAAGCCCCAGGGAGTCTCCCATCTGCCTCCTAGCACTGAGATTGCAGGCACACACTCTCATGTCTGGCTTGACAAGAGAGTTATTAAGGGCATCTTATACCCCAGAAGCTGCAAGAGACCCACCTCAGCTCAGCTGCAGTTCCCCAAGCCCTCCCATGTCAGACCCTGGTGGCCACCTCAGTTGAGTCCCCTAGGACACATGCCTGCTACAGCTACTCAATCATTGATCTTAGAAGAGTCTTCAGGTGTCAATAGTGAGCTCCTCAGGGCCATATGCAACTTGGGTATCCTTTCAAAAACCCACTTCACCACTACTGTCTGCCACACGGCCAAGCCACTGGTCACTGCTTATGAGTCAGCGAAATCCTAACACAAGGACTCTTAGCACTGTGCAGTCCTTCCACAACTGTAAGGAAAACGGCCCACAGGTCATCCCATTGGGTGGATTTGTTCTTACTGCCTTGGCTCCAAGATTCGTCATTAGTAGGTCATGTTATGGTGGCCTTGGGGTCAGATGTTAGCCATTCACCTTAAAATGGCTATCTGTAAGTTAAGCAGCTCTGAAGATCCTTGGGGACTGCTCATGGGGCAGCATCACTGTGGCCATAGACCTGGAAGACCCCCCAGATGGTTCTCTGTTCATCCTGTGGGTATGCATCCCTCATTTGATGTTCCAGCTCACTTTGGAAGTCTTCTTGGCACCGTCTTTCCTGGAGTGTGTCTTCACCATCACTCATGCATTGTGGGTATTTCAGATTTCAAGATTATTTTAGGTCCCTCAGGCTTAGTAAAGTTCCCGTAAATGTCTACTTGCGAGCCAATAATTTTGTCTCTAACAATAGATGTACATAGCAACTGACAAAGTCCTTGTCAAAAAAAATCCCAGTACTCACCACTGGGTGGCACTCATGGACTCCTTCCATCAACCAGAATCTAAGGTCTATGAACTGTCACCTTTTGTGTGTGAGTCACATGATAGTCTGAAGTGAATTTGTTGGTGATAAGTTGGCAATGTTTAACATTATCATTAATTAAAGTGATCACCTCTCTCTCTTTTTTGTTTTTGATTGTTTTGTTTTTATTTATTTTTTTGTTTTGTTTTTCCACACAGGGTTTCTCAGTAGCTATGGCGCCAATCCTGGAACTAGCTCTGTAGACTAGGCTAGCCTCAAACTCACAGAGATCTGCTTGCCTCTGCCTCCTGGGTGCTGGGATTAAAGGTGTGAGCCATCACCACCTGGCAAGTGATCATCTCCTTATCCAGCAGGTATTGTACATTGTTTCAAATTAATGGCATATAATTATGTATATAGGATTAGGTAATTCTGTATGTTATCATGGGGTGTAGCCAATTAATTTGGGCTGAAGAGCAAATTTACATATTTGCCATCTCACAGCAGGTCCAGAGAACGTCTCTAATCTGATGTGGTATCCACCCCACGAACACATGCAGGTAGAGAAGACAACTGCAGTCACTTCACAGAAACCATCCAAACGTTCCTATACATTTCGCAGCTTAGTCTCCTCGACCCAGCAGCTATTACTTTCCCATATAACTGAAACCCCAGTCAGAACTTCACCAACAGGCTGTTGAAATTCCAGTTTACAGGGGTTCCATGTCCAAGTATGCCAGAAGGGTTTCTTCTCCAGCCCCTGGGAGCCTTTAGGAGGTCATGAGGGTGGGGTTCCTATGATGGGATTAGTGCCTTGTAGTCAGGGACTCCTTGGAAGCTCACTCCCCACTCCTTAGCCACTCTTCCCCTCTCCCCATCTTCCTCCTTTCCCTCTTCTGATTGGGGGATATGTAAAAGAAATGTACTCTTTATTGCCCCTCTATTTCTTACTTTGCTTATTTCCTACTGTCTTTATGTCTTACTATCTTTTCTATCAAAAGGTTAAATAAGACAAAGCTCTGTTAAAAAAAAAAAAAGAATTGTATGGGGTGGATAGATGGGAGGTGGGGGAGGAAATGGGAGGAGAGGAAGGAGAGGAAACTGTGGTTGGTATATAAAATAAATTTTTAAAAATAATTTTAAAAATTGTAAAAAAAAAAAAGCCACTTGGCAGAAATTCAAATTTCTCCAGGGTCAGTACTTTTTGAAATCAAAATGTATGTGCAAGGTTGTTTGTACTCAGTGCTGAAATTTTCATTCTCCTTACCGGCTGTGGCGCTTTAAATTAGCCAATCATATGCGATGTGAAGTCGAGCTCCTGACCACACTGAGGGGGGCACAGGACTGATTCACATTAGGATTAAACACCCAGTGGCCCCTGCTGTGAGCGCTTGACTGCTTGACATGGCACAGGTGCTCACCCTTCTGCTAAAGCAAACCTTCTATCCTGACAAAATCTTCTGGGTTGTGCGGTCATTGTGTTGAGACTCATTTCCCCCTGTAGAAGCCAGAGGAGATTTGGATGTGGTCACGGTTAGAACCATTCTGCTCAGCCTCTGCCTTTTGGCCAAGGAGAGAAGCCATTTTTGGCTCTGAGTATAAGCTGGCAAGTCTTTGGCTGAATGCTCAGCTATGAAGTCACAGAGGCAAGAGCTGGGAAGCAGGGCTTATGAATAAAAACAAAACAAGACAGCTGCGTGTAGTCAGGGAGACAGAGTCTGGGAGCAAACAAACACACAAACAAAACCATTATCTGAGTTGGTACAATACTGTCCTTCAAAGGTCAAGTGTTTAACAAACACTCAGAAAAAAGAAATCCAGGAAGAATTGTGTTCTATTGTTCTGAGACACTGTATTTATCAGACAAAGCCTTCAAAGCGACTACGCTAAAGAAGTTCAAAGATTAAGTTTTAGAAAAGTTAAGTAGCTAAAAGATGAGCATGACAGCGGTGATTCAACAAATAAGGAAATTCCACAAAGACAGGTTACACTGAAGAACCAAGTGGGAATCCTAATTTTGGAACTGAAAAGCATAGTAACAGAAGAGGAGCAAGTACTTACTAGAGACAGCAAAGGCAGAACAAGCAATTGCAAACTTAAAGACAGATCAATAAAAATTGGCCAATCTGAAAGCAAAAAGAAATAGAGATGGATAGCAATTTTACTAGCCAAGAATAATGCAGGCTCTTTGTATCCAACATCAGCAATTTCCATAAATATTTAGTCTGATGCATGCAATTGGGAAAGAAACTTCCAGAGCACTGAGTAGATTGGGCTTTTGCTTTTTGGGTTTCACTGTTTTGATTATTTTCTCCAGACTCATAGGTGCTCTTTGGGGGAAAAACTGTACTAATCTTATAACTATATTGCATCCAAATTGATGATTACGGGGCTATAAGGTGACTCAGTTAGTAAAGGCCTCGCTGTACGAGCATAAGGACCTGAGTTCAGATCCCCAGTATGTGCCTGTGATCTCAGTCCTGAGGAGGCAGAGGCAGGAGGATCCATGGGATTTGCTGAGCAGCCCATCTGGCTGAAAGATGCACTGTAGGTTCACTGCCCAAAATAGGAAGAAGGGTTGTTGAGGAAGACACTCCATATTGACCTCTGGCTTCCGCTCACACCCCCACAGCCCACATAAACACATAGAACACACACACATGTACTCATGCAACAAAACTGCAAATAGCATCTTGTTTGTAATGTTTTCTATCCATCTATTTATTTTTGCAATATTATAGGTTAAACCTAAAGCTTCAGACCTAGTAAGAAAGCACTTGCCTGATGGTAGTGGCACAGACTTTTATACCAACACTCGGGAGGCAGAGACAGGTGGATCTCTGAGTTCGAGACCAGGCTGGTCTACAGAACCTGGTTCCAGGGCAGGTTCCAAAGCTACAGAGAAACCCTATCTTAAAAAACCCAAACCAAGCCAGGTGGTGGTGGCGGATGCCTTTAATCCCAGCACTCAGGAGGCAGAGGCAGGCAGATATCTGTGGGTTTGAGGCCAGCCTGGTCTACAAGAGCTAGTTCCAGGACAGGCTCCAAAGCTACAGAGAAACCCTGTCTTGAAAAACAAGACAAACAAACAAAAAACTAAAACCAAACAAACAAGCAGCACTCTCCCACTGCATTGTGTCTCCTGCACTCTATCTTTCAAGTCAGGGACCCACTAAGCTGCCCACGCTGTCCTTAAACTATCTCGGTAGCCAGGCCAGCCTTGCCCTTTAGCTACCTTGCTTGCCTCAGCCTCCTAAGTGCTGGGATTATGGGCATGGACCACCACATCTACATTCAAATAACACTTTTATTACAAAAACTCTCATCTACTGTGACTAGAGAGATGGCTCAGTGGCTGAGACTGTTTGCTGCCCTTCTGGAACACTTGAGTTTGGTTTCCAGCCACTGTCTGTAGCTCCGGCTCCAAGGGATCCGATGTCATTTTCTGGCCTCCTTGGGTACTTGCACATACATAGCATACACTCACACAGACACACCTACATAAACATACACATAAACATAAATACATCTTTTTTTAAACTATCTTTTCTTGTTATCTATTTTTACTCATAAACCACTTCTACAACATTTGCTTGTTCCTTTATACCGGGAGGGGGGAGGGGAGTACAAGGCTGTCAAGCTGAAAGCTACATCTCCTAGTTACCCTTCCTTTTAGAATGCTGGATGGACACACATGGGTTGTGCCAGTGAGATGAGACTCCTAGTAGGGAGAAGGAAGAAGGTAGTACTCTCCAGACGGTGGTACCATATGATGTGCAGGCTCTGTCTGATGTGAACTTTAGAATGACCTCTCTCACTGAGCTCTTATCCAGCATCACGGATCCAGGTAGCTGTGACTTTGACCGTGGTTTTCCACGTGTTCTTGATGCACATGACTGGTGTAGGAGGTTCTTCTGTTTGTGTGTTGCTTTCATTGGTTGAATAAAGAGACTGCCTTGGCCTTTTGATAGGGCAGCCCTTAGGTGGGCAGAGTAGACAGAACAGAATGCTGGGAAGAAGGGAAGTGTGGCAGATGCCATGGTTTTACTGCCCGAGATGGACACTGGTTAGACTTATGCCGGTAAGCCACAGTCAAGTGGTGATACATATTAATGGAGATGGGTTAAATGAATATGTAGGAGTTAGCCAATAAGAGGCTAGAACTAATGGGCCAGGCAGTAATTTAATTAATACAATTCCTGTGTGGTTATTTTGGGTGTAAGCTAGCCGGGCGGGATGGAACAAAGGGACACAGCCCCCTTCGTTCTTCGTACTACACATGACTTTGGGATCCAGCCACAGGTCCCTGACAGCTACTTCTTTTTGGCTTTGTCCTTTCGTAATTAATCCCTAGTTTTACATCTTCCTCTGTCTGAAACATCAGGAATGACTTCAACTTCTGAGCTACAACCTCCCTTGAACAATCACATTTTATAGGAGTGTGTCAGTTAGCCAGGTAGGAAGTATTTGAGTCTCTGGGAGGCATGCTATTGAAGGGGACAGTGGGACCCTGCCCCTTCCTGTACCCTCTCATACTTCTGGTCATGAGATGAATAGGTTCACTCGATGTGAAGTATTGCCTCACCGCAGGCCACAGAAGCAATGGGCTCAAGCAGTCGCGGTTTGAAACCTCCAAAGCTGAACCAAAGGAAAGCCTTTCCATTTGTGAGCTGTCTTAAGTATTCCTTACAGTGATAGAAATCTGAAACACCCTTGAGCCCTCATGAAGGACTAACAAAGGCAAATGCTTGCAACTTGAACAAAATCTGAAACAAAGTAGCTTCTCAACAAACAGTAGGTACATTTTTTTCTTTCATTTTGTTTTTTTTTTTTAGTGTGTGTTATACAGGTATGTGTGTCCATGTAGACACCAGCCCTATTAGATCTTCCCCTCCCCATATATGAACTCATTTAATCTTTATTACTTCCTGTCTTAGTTAGGGTTTCTATTGCTGTGAAGAGACACCATGGCCACAGTAGCTCTTATAAAGGAAAATATTTAATTGGGGCTAGCTTACAGTTTCAGAGGTTTAGTCCGTTGTTATCATGGTGTGACACAGTGGTGTGCAGGCAGACACAGTGCCGGAAATGAGAGTCCTACATCTTGACCTACAAACAACAGGAAGTGAACTGAGTGTCATACTGAGCAAAGCTTGAGCAAAGGAAACCTCAAAGTTTGCCCCCACAGTGACACACTTCTTCCAACAAAGCCACACCTTCTAATAATGCCACTCCCAGTAAGCTTATGGGGGCCAGTTATATTCAAACTACCGCACATCCTCACGGGCCCTATTCGGGTTTAGAGCTTCTACATAACTGAAGCAGGGGTACCTAATTCAGTCGGCAGTAACAAGAATAATAGCTATCAAATGAAGGTTGGTAGGTGTGTAATCATCGACAAGGCCGGCTCCCACCTTTTGCTTGAGACAACATCTCTCATGTCATTAGTCTAGAACTTCACCAAGTAGCCTATGCTGTGGGAGTAAGCTCCAGAAATTCACCTGCCTCTGCCTCCAACCTTGCTGTCTCTGGGTTTACAAATATGCAAATACAAATATGTAAATATCCCACCATGCTTTGGGATTTTTTTTTTTTTGAGACAGGGTTTTCTTGTGTAACCTTAGCTATCCTAGAACTTCCTCTGTAGACCATGTTGGACTCAAAGTCACAGAGATCTGTCTCCTAAGTGCTGGGATTAAAGGCGTGTTCCTCCACCACCAGGCTTCCTGGTCTTCTTTTTGCTTGTGTTCTGGGCATGAAACTGAAGTTTTCACACTTCAAGGCCAGTGCTTGCTATTTATCCAAACTGGCCTGCAGTTCACTAAGTAGTCTGGCTGATCTCAAAGTCCTGCTTGAGTCGCACCATGTCTGCCTTGTTATTCTCATTAAAAGTACCTTAAGCTAGGGGATGGAGAAATGGTTGGTTCTGTGGGTAGAAATGCTTGCTATGCAAATCTGAGAACTTGAGTTTGAATCTCCAGCACCTATTTAAAGAGATAGATATGGATGCATGTGCTTATTACCCCAGCCTTGAAGAGTAGAGACAGGCAGATCCTAAGAGCTGACTTGGATAAATTCAAATATATAAAGATATCAATAAAAGATAATAACAGTAACGAAGCCCTTGGTGTGCAACTGGAACTATGAGGTTCAGTACATGCTGAACTTGAGAAAGGCTGTTAAATCTGCATAAACCTTCCTACTGATAGCTTCTATTAAAAAGTTTAATTACGTATACTTCCAGTTCTACTCTACTAAAAGCCTCATCACTGTCTAGCTCCTATTTTACTGCCATCTGTCTTGAGATGGCCTCAGTCTGTGAATCTGAGTGTAATCATCAGGCAATAGCTGCTACTGCGTGTCTCTTTCCAACACCATTTTAGTTGGCATCGGTATCTTAAAACTGGCAGTGAATGAAGTATTAGAGTAAAGAAATTATAAAATTGAATGAACTGGGACTTTACTTTTTTGTTTGTTTGTTTTGATTTTTCAAGGCAGGGTTTCTCAGTAGCTATAGAACCAGTCCTGGAGCTTGCTCTGTAGATCAGGCTGGCCTTGAACTCACAGAGATCTGCCTACTTCTGCCTCCTCAGGAGTGCTGGGGTTAAAGGCGTGCACCACTACTGCCCTGTGGGACTTCACTTTTTTAGACTATTTTATTTTTTTTGTGTGTGTGTTAGTGTTTTGCCTGTATATGTATGAAGGCATCACATGTGTGCCTGGTGCCCATGGAGGTCAGAAGAAGGAGTCAAATGCCCTACATCTGGAGTTACAGATGTTTGTGAGCCACCATGTGGGTGTTGGGAACCAAACCTAGGTCTTCTGCAAGAGCAACAAGTTCTCTTAACCATCTCTCCAGTCCCTAGGACTTTAATTTTTAGTGGGTGCATTGTTACACATCTACCAACCATCATATGATAGCTATTATTCCTGTTGCTATGGACTGAACTGGGTACCCTGCCCTAATTATGTAGAAGCTCCAATCCCTAATGGGGCCTGCGAGGCGGTAATAAAGATTAAATGAGCTCATATGTGGGGAGGGGCTAATCTAATAGGACCGGTGTCCCTCTAGGGAGAGACAGTGGGGGCTGGGGAGATAGCTTAGTGGTTAAAAGGGCTTGATGCACAATCATGAGGACAAGAATTCTGATCCTAGTACCCACATATAAAAAGCCAGGCGCTCCATGAACATCTGTAACCCCGGCTTTAAGGAGAGCAGAGACAGGAGCATTACTGGAGCTTGTTGGCTTCTAACGTAGCCTAGAAAATGTGAGCTCCAGGTTCAGGGAGAGACCCTGCCTCAAAAGGAACAGGTCAAAGGAGGATTAATAGAGGAGGACACTTAATACCTTCTTCTGACCTCCACAGGCATACAGGCATGCGTCTCTCTCTCTCACACACACACCTTTTTAATAAGAAGGGGATAACTGCTGTCTCTATCATGTAAGCATAAAACCAGACCCAGAAGATTGCTATTTGTGAGCTGGGAAGGAAGACTTTACTAAGACCCAGGGTGTGCTGGTACCTGGGTGATCCAGGACTGTGAGAAAAGAGAGTTCTGTTATTTGGACCCCTCTGTCTGTGGTTGTCAGAACGTCACAAGCAAACAAAGGCACTTGCTGCTGTTAATGTTATGGTTAAAGTTCAAGGTTAGTGCACTGTAGGGCCCTTGGGTCTACCCCTGCTCCCGGGGTTTATTTTGAGGACAGTCTCTGGCCAGCCAGTGTTTCCTGTTTGTTCTTGTGCTCCCTCTGCCCCCCTGGTGATTAGCTATAGGGCATTGTTTACTCCACCTTGGGTGTGGCAATTTCCCACCCGCCTGGGGGGAATTCCTCGTGCGGAAGCTAGGTATATAAGGATTTTCCCAAAGTTGAATAAACGGCAGTCGGCTGACCTCCTTTCGAATGACCCAGGTCTCTTGTGTGTTCTTTCAATCTCCAGGCCCTTGCCCGGCTCGCATATGGTACAGTGGCACGCGAACCGAACTGTACCGAGAGGGTAACACAGACGCAGGTGTTACAGTGCACACGAGGCTTCTCTTCCTGCTCTCTACTCTTTTTATGCCCCCACGCCCACCCTCCATTCTACCACCTCACCTCTCACCTCAGATGAAAATGTTTCACTCCAGCAGCACTGGGGAGGCAGAGGCAGACGGAGCTCCGTGAGTTCAAGGCCAGCCTGGACTACAGAATGAATTTCAGAGACTCACTTAGGCTCAGAAGTCGGACCTAAGAAACCACCGCTTAATCCAAGGACACAGAAATCTGCACCTCTGTTTTCTTCTGGGGTATTATAGTGCTAATTAGGTCTTTAATCCTAGTTGGGCTTAATTTGCATCTGACTTGAGGTGGTTCCCAACTTTCCCCTGTGATGTCCTTGCTCACAGCGGGTTAGTTTTCAGACTCTCCACTCTATCCCGTCGCTTGATAGAGTTCTAGAAAACAGAGCCACCTGGGGTTCTGATAGGGTCCCTGTTGAAAATGTGGATCAGTTAAGGAGTAGGTCAGAGTTTTACAGGACAAAGGGATCTCTGTGAAGCTGGGAAAGGCACTGGCAAACAGCCTACCTGTTAGATGATAGTCCCAACGGGCTGTCTCATCCAGAGCTGTCTTGGCTCAAGTCACCGGACCCTGTGCCCCTAGGTACATGAGCAAAGAAGTGGAGGTCAGGGCAGGAACACCCAAGGGAGAGGAGTATCCATTTGCTCATCAGCCAGGGGTGAGAGGAGAGGAAGTGTGAATGTCAGCTCCCATCTAGGGCTCTGTCATGGAGTGACCATGTGCATGCATGTGTGTGCGTGCGTGCGTGTGTGTATGTGTATGTGTGTGTTTGTGTGTAGGTCCGAGAACAACTTGTGGAAGTCAGTTCTTGCTTTTCATCATGTGCATCTGGGGATTGAACTCAAGTCATCAGTCTTAGAGCAAGTGCCTATACCATCTGAGCCAGCTCACTAGCCTAGAAAATCAATATTGAGGCACAGGCCTTGGAGCAGGACAAAAGCTACAAAGGCTGGTAAGGTCTCCAAGGCTGCCACTAGTAATGCCTCTGAGCCCTGCAAGGCCTGACACAGAGGAGTTTGTTGAATGAGTGACAGTCAGATTAAAGTCAATGATTGTTTGCTGTCGTCATACATCATGGGTGTTTAGGAATGCTACGTCATGCACCGTTCTAGGTTAGTTGAGCATACCCGAATAGGTTTCCACCTGAAGATGAGAGCACTTTGCTCCTGGGCCACCAAGGAAGTACCCACATGGACAAGGAGAGCTCTCCAGGCAACAGTGAATATACAAAGCTTAGCAATGTGTCCCATATGGGTCAAGTCCCAGCCAGGACATCTTTGAGCAGGACTGGCCAGCTTCGTCTGAGATGTCCGAGCCTTTGCCCACAAAGGCATAGCAGGTTGACAGGGAGACATTCACGCCTCTTTGCTGCTAGGGCTTTTGCAGTTCATCACTAGATAAGGCCACTGTCTGCACTTCTGGTAGGAATCCTCACTCCTTGCTTTGCACTCTTCTCTGCCAGGCTGCCTCCATCCTTGTGTGCATTCCCTGCTTTATCACCAGAGGGCGTGCATTTCCAGGGAGTAGTGCTGGATTAGGTCACACTGTATTAGAGGAATCCCTGGGGACCTTGACTGGAGCTCCAGACACTGGCCAGAAGACTCTGGGCCATGTCAAGGTTCCTGGCCTCCTGGAGCTGACATTGAAAGGTGACCTACAATGTAAGAGGACACAGCACTCACCAGAAGGAAGCAACTAAAGCACAGAAGAGGAATCAACACATGGATGGTGTTAGGAGGCCTTTTAGAGCGTGTACAGCTTTGGAAGTAGTTGTGACATCTTAACTTTGCTTTGGGAGAGATGGAGAGAGGTGATGTCAATGATTCAGGCAGAGGTGATTGGGCTGTGGCTAGGGAGTGGCCATTGGAACAAGCAGGTAACTCTCATGCAGTATTTGTTGAAGATCAGGGTGTCTTAGTTAGGGTTTCTGTTGCTGTGTAGAGACACCATGACCACAGTAACTCTTGGGTTTTTTTTTTCTTTGTTTTGTTTGGTTTTTTGAGACAGGGTTTCTCTGTGTAGCCCTGGCTGTCCTGAAACTCACTCTTTAGACCAGGCTGGCCTTGAACTCAGAGATCTCCCTGCCTCTGCCTCCCAAATGCTGGGGTTAAAGGCATGTACCACCACCACCTGACCACAGTAACTCTTATCAAGGAAAACATTTAATCGGGGTGGCTTGCTTACAGTTCAGAGGCTTAGTCCATTTTTGTCATGGCAGGAAGCAAGGCAGCATGCAGACAGACATGGTGCTAGAGAAGGATCTGAGAATTCTCACATCTTGACCCACAGGTAACAGGAAGTGGTTTGAAACACTGGGCATGGCTTGAGCATATATGAGACTTCAAAGCCCACCTCCACAGTGACCCACTTCTCCAACGAGGCCACACCTACTCGAACAAAGCCAAATCTCTTAATAGTGCCACTACTCATGAGTATTTACGGGTGCCATCACACAGGGTGTCAGCCTTTGCTGGCAGCATGAGTGGGTGAGGGGTGGGAAGTCAAGGACTTGGTAATGGACGGACCTGGACTTGGTAATGGACGGACCTGGACTTGGTAATGGACGGACCTGGACTTGGTAATGGACGGACCTGGACTTGGTAATGGACGGACCTCAGTTTCCTCATTTGTAAAACAGATGGTGTGAACTGGAGTTTTAAGAGCACTGAGTGAGCTGATGCAGGTCAAAAACTTGGCATGTTTTGTGACCCTGGGAGACCTCAAGAGGTGGCCCACCATCTGGGGCCAGGGAGATTCATCTAGTTTTGTTTTTGCGGTTCCCTAAGTCCTCTGACTCTCTCCCTGCTGTCATCTCCTTAGGGAAGTATTTCCTGGCTCCCCCACCCCTACCAGTGGCAAACTGGATCCTAACATATTTCCTCTTCGCCCTAACCTTGCTGGTCAGCACTGTCCCTGCTTCAGGAAGGAAGCCCATCATGGTTGCAACCCACCCTCTGTATCTCAACATCTCTGCCATCACCTTGTCTTCAAGTTCAAAGTTTCTGCACCAGAGGCTCCTGGCTCTCCTACTCCTCCTCACACTTGCCTCATAGACAGGTGTGGGTCGGGGTGGGTAGGTACAGCTACTGTAGAGCTCTGTGTTTGTTGGAGCAAGGTCTGCTCTTTCTAGTTCCTAGTGTGAACAGCTTACAGGGACCTGATAGGTGGCAAGCCTTTCAGTGTAGAGCCAAGACTGTCCCAGACAACCAGGTGGTTGGCTAAAGAAAAGGGGGAATGGCACACTTTATTTACACACTCTTTTTGTCTTTGAAACAGGGTCTCTCTATGTAGCCCTGGCTGTCCTGGAATTTGCTATGTAGACCAGATTGGCCTTAAATTCACAGAGATCCTCCTAAAACTGCTTAAGTGTTGAGATTAAAGGTATGTCCCAACCTGTCCAGTCTATTTACTAGACAACTCTTATGTTGACCCTAGGTTTTCTTTTAATCTTTGTGTGTGTGTGTGAAGTGGGTTCATGGTCTTGTGTGTGCACAAGGGCCCCACACGCAGATGCGAGTCAGAAGATAACACCCAGTTGTCAGTTTTTGTCTTCCATCTTGTTTGGGACAGGGTATCTTTGTTTTATTTCTTTTCATACGCCATGCTAGCTTCAGGAGGTTCTCCAGTCTCCACCTCCCATCTTGCTTGGGGAACATTGGGATTATAGACTGTGCTTTATGTGGGCTCTGGGAATGCAAATTTAGAACCTTGCGCTTGCTCAGCAAGCGCTTTATCCTCTGAGCCATCTCTCCAGCTGACCTCTATGTTTTATGGTGGTCGGCAGCTGTAGGGTGTGGTGTTTGCGGGGCGGGGGCAGTGAGAGAGAACAAGCGTATTATATACAAACCACCATGGGAGGGAGGAAGTTTTATTTAGACTATAGTGAAGAGTACAGCTATACTTGAAATAATTTGTCACGCTGAAAACCGGGGATAGGCAACATTTAAACACATGTATGACGCTGTGCTCACAGAAGTGCCTTCAGTTTCATGAAAGAATACCCTAACGGACTGTGGGACAAGAGGAAGTAGTGTCCGGGTTTGGGCTCCCCCTGACTCCCCAGCGTCCCTGGGCGGTTGTTTTGGCAGTGCCCGTGGCGCGCCACAAGTCATTCAAATCCCGCACAGAGCGCGCGCCACAGTCTCACAAGCGATGCTCTAACGTTGTAGGACACGAATCTTACTCGTGGTATCCACAGCTCGGCTCGCCTTATTCTACAAAGGCAGGGAGGGCGAGGCTGGAAGTTCTCCGGGTGGCTGCCGGGTCCCTGGGCTCGGGTCGTTGGCACCCCTACTTCTGTCACGTCAGCTGCGCCGGCCAATCACCGACTGGAGCCAAGCAGGCGCGGCGCACAACGGGCCAAGGCGTGAGGGCGAAGCAGGACTACATCTCCCACAATGCTAAGGATACGTAGGCTTGCATCTTGCTAGGACCCCGCCCCCTTGGTATTTAGACCAATCACAGTCGCAGACCTAGCGGGTGTAAGGGACTACGGGTTGTGTAGTCCATGCGCAGTGAGACTGCAGCCCCCAGTGTTCCCCGCGCGTCAGGGAGGAGCAGTGCGGCGGCGCGGGCGGCCGTCGGGGCTGGGCGGCGGCGGCTTAGAGGGCCCGGCTTGTGGAAGCCAAGGTGGGAGCCGGCCTCGGCGCGCGGCCACCATGTCCGCGCCGTCGGAGGAGGAGGAGTACGCACATCTCGTGATGGAGGCACAGCCCGAGTGGCTGCGCGCCGAGGTGAAGCGGCTGTCCCACGAACTGGCCGAGACCACGCGTGAGAAGATCCAGGCGGCCGAGTATGGGCTGGCAGTGCTCGAGGAGAAGCATCAGCTCAAGCTGCAATTCGAGGAGCTCGAGGTGGACTATGAGGCCATCCGCAGCGAGATGGAGCAGCTCAAAGAAGTAAGTGGCCGGCTGCGACCCCCGTCTGGGGCGCTAAGGTCACCCTGCCCAGCGGTGGGAGGTACCAGGGGTGGGGCAGGGAATCCGGAGTTGCGGCCCAGGGCAGTGGGGGGAGATTGAACGAGCTCGGCCTCCTCCGGCTGCCAATGCCCGGCTGAGGGGGTCCAGACTCCCTGCAGCCCCACGCACCCGCTAGTTTTCTCTGCAGGCCTTGGTGGCCCTTTCGTTAACGTCTGATGTTCTGCTGTAGTCGTTGTTGCCTTGGGTGTGTCTGTGTAGGTGGGGGGCGAACAGATGATGCGCTTACAGCTGAGGCTATCGATGCAAGGTTGACCCTCTGGGAAAGGCTGAGCCTGGGCCTGGGTCTGGTTGGCCACTGTTTGTCACCTTCAAGCAAATCACTTCCCCTCTACATTTCATCTGTTTTCATGACTGCCTGCGGCTGTGAAGGGTTGGATACAGGGCTGAGTGAGTCGTGGCTCCTGATTGCCTGTGGCCCTTGACAGGCTGGATTTCCAGGTATATCCCATCTGTGACTTAGCGCTGGCTCAGCTATTTTTTCTCATCTCATTAATGGTGCTCCCACCGCTGGGATACATGGCTTTCATCGACCACTTCCTGGCTTGCTCTGCCTCTTGGGTCCTGCCTGGCACCGTGGTCTGTGCTCCTTTGGTAGGAAACATGCTTTGTGTCATCCCACTGTGGGGAGAGAGATTAGACCCCCAAGCCGGCCAAGGGCTTGGGAAAGGGCGTCGGAGGGACCTGGGGAGGCTTTTTAAAGGGATGATTTAAGTGTTAGTGTCTCCCATCCTCTTGACTTCCCAGTCTTGTTCTGAAGACTGTGGAGAAATGCTCTTTGAGAGAAGGATGCACTTGAGTTTGGGCCAACCGTTCCCTGCTGCTTATGATGAGGCCATGGGCACAAGCTCTCCCTAAGCCTTAGCTTCCACCTCTGCAAAATAGAGGTGCAGCTTTGTCAACCCAGAAGTATTGCTCTTAGTATTCAGTATTAGGAAAGGCCTGGCATTGGGTCAAGCAGGTAGCTTGTTGGCTTATCTGAACCGCTTCTTTCCCTGTCAGACTCAGTTCTGGTCTTGGATATTGGTCACAGGCTCATCTCCTCTGGTACTTCTGCTCCCAGCCAGCCTTGGATAGCCCTGAGCTTCTCTTACTTTTCTGGGGAGTCTTTAAGGTCTGGGTAGAGCAGGGATGGGTGAGTACCAGAAGTGACTGCTTCTTTGGGTGGGCAGGAATTGGGTCCTCACACAGAACCTCGAATCCACTGTCTGTCAGAGGACATCAGTAGCTTTCCTAGGCCAGGCTCCACAGGCAGTGGACTGACAAGAGTAATAATAGAACGAGCACCCTTCCCTTGGGGTCAAGTGATGTGACACATGAAGGTTGGCGCTGTGAAAATACAGAGTGGGTGTGCTCTCATCCCACATCTGGTCTTCTGTCTGGGGCCCCCTCCCCCTTCCTTGGACCTCCAGGCAGGTAGCAACTGTTAATTATAGTGCCACTCCCTTTGCACAGATGCATGGGTTGCCTTCCCACTTCTGGTGGAATGCCATTTCCTAGGAGCCCACTATCCTCTTCTGAATGAACAGCTTTCCTTCAGTAGTATTTGCTGTGAAAACAGGCTGTTAGTGACCTATCTGGTCCCCACCTTGGTGACTTCCATCTGTCAGCTCTTTGCACAGTTGGCGAAGAACCATGGCATGCATACAGCTTTGTCTTTATCTGGAGGGAAAGCCCTTAGGAGATGAGGAATGTGTGTGATCTGTACTCTAGTGCTCTTCAGGTATTTGTTTAGCGTAATGCCACCCCTTGGCTCATTCCCACATGGGCTATATAGGCCTGGACAGACTGCTCCTCTCCTTTTGGTAAGGTGGCATAAGGTTTTTTCCAGAAATTCCTAGTAGAGTCTAGAAAAGCGCCTCAGCTTTAGAGGGTGTTCTCAAGAAGTTTGTGCCAATTCGCCTCCTGTCAACATTGTGTCTGTTCGCACCCATGCCAGAGCAGGCCCTTGTCAAACTCCTTAATTTTGGTCAGTATTGTATTTGAAGATACTAACTACTATTTAAAAAACAAATCAAGATTTAAGGAGACTGTGTGTGGGAAGTTTTCTCCCATAGAGAGGCGAACCATTTTAATTGTTCCTCTAGCTGTGGTAGGTTTAGACATGCCATGGTTGAGTTGCTTGTACTCCTGCCTGCATTTAACGATGAAAGTCTTTGAGGTGAGGAAGCTGGCTGACCCTGGTGAAAGGATTTATGACCAGAGCTAAGGAGAGGCTTGTGGTATGTGAGCCGACTCAGTGTTGGCCCTGCTGTCTTTATTTCTGGGTGAATGGCTAAGTCCTGCTGACAGCCATGGCCTGGGTGTTGACTGAGGCAGGAAGTAGAGTGGATGTTCCATGGTCCATTTTGCTGTTTGGTGTGTGTGTGTGTGTGTGTGTATGAGTGTGTGTGTGTGTGTGTGTGTATGAATCAGTAAGGGCTACATCTGTCCCAAGTCATGTTGTGCCTTCTTTCCTTATTCATCATGGTAAGATAGAGAATTTTCCAGCCCCATGGTATTCATGGTCCTGAGTGGCCATGAAACAGCTCGCTGTGTCCTTAGCTGTAGCCTTGGGCATACAGGTATGTTGGAGTGGCAGAGAGGGTAGTTACTGTAAGTGAATGGGCTGAGTTCAGGTTCCCCATCTCTGTCATGAGAGAGTCCCAGAAGCAGTTTCTGCTCCACTGGGCTGGGCCCAAGAACAGGCCTGGACACACCCTCACTGCTGTCCCTTGTCACTTCTGGCGGTGCTAAGTTCTATGCATCATCATGCCCATGTGGGTGGAATCCAGCGCCAGGCTGGGCACAGTACCTGGCACCCAGTAAATGCTTTGTCAGCCTAGCTCCACCTCATTCAGGCCTCAAACTCCTCACTGTGGTACATGTAGGTCCTCCCTGTGTCTGTTTGTCTTTGCTCGAATGTCTCCCTTTGCCACCTCTGAGGGTTGTCCTGTACGTCAAGCCTTACCAGTTTGTGGGACCACCTTGCTTCTTCTCACTTCTTCTTGGAAGTCCCATTCTCCTCTCAAGCTTAGACACTTTCTGGCAGGTCCTTTGACTCTGGGCTTGCCTGAGCCGCTGTTTCCAGCGCTTGCCCACTTTAAGGTGTATAGATTGGTGCCCTACCGAAATGAGGCCCAGCCTCCTGGAGTGTTTGCTTCCAGAGTGGGGAAAGTCCTGATTTCATTTTAAATGAGTAGGAGTTCCCCTGTCCCTTGGCATCCTCACGCTGTCATTTTATCCGTTTCTTGAGCAGACAGATATTAGGGGCAGGCACAGGAGCCACAAATGTGTTTTGTGGGGCCAGGTAGGGTGTCAGTAAATCTACTGTTTGTGTGAAGGTGATTGACTTAAGAGTCTTGCAAATCCTTGAGGCAGTTGAAAAGAGGCAACTATAGGCATCTAGACAGTGGCCTTGTGGTCCCACTTCTTCTAGTGACTGCTGAGTGACCTCCCTTCTTCTGGGCCTGTCTTTCTAACCACCAAATGTTGGGCATGGGGTCATGAAGGAATTTGATAGGGCTCTTCTACTTTTTTGTTTGTTTGTTTGTTTTTTCGAGACAGGGTTTCTCTGTAGCTTTGGAGCCTGTCCTGGAACTTTGTTCTGTAGACCAGGCTGGCCTCGAACTCACAGAGATCCGCCTGTCTTTGCCTTCCAAGTGCTGGGATTAAAGGTGTGTGCCACCACCGCCTGGCGGGCTCTTCTACTTTAAACAGTGTCTTTAACTGCCACATCAGACCCTGCTGTTCTGAGGGGCACGGGAATTAGACACCTGTACCTGGCAGAGAATCTGCCCCAGGCATGTGAATGGCTGCTCCAGGCCAGCCCTGCCAGCATGTGGAGGGCTTGGCTACCTTCCACTGGGCACAGGGCTGGCACAGCTGTGATGGAACAGGCCCGTCTTCAGAGATGCCAAACATACTTTGAGGCTTAGCAGGTGGGGCCAAAGGGAGGCCCAGGCCCAGTGCTGGGAGCTTACAGCCCTTGGGAGAGTCATAGGCCTCAGAGAAGCCAGGCATTGCCTGAGCAAGAGAGGAGGCTAGTTGCATGTGGTGCCTAGTCCTGTGATGCCGGAGGGGTGTTTTGGGACCCTGCCTGGGCTCTGAGGAACTGTGTGGCCTTAAATGAGCCACTCCTTTGTCTTGGTCTTAGTGACTTAATGATGGTGCCTGTCACTACAGTCTCGCACACTAGGAACACTTGGATGGTCATTGTCTTTCCCTTAGGTCTGAGCAGCCACCTCAGCAAGAGCCCTGGCTCAGGTTCATGTGGCACTCCTGTTGGGTCTACTTAGGGACCAAGGTCTTTATTTGAGTGTGGAGAATAGATATGTTCTTGCCAATTGGGGCAGCACTCCCACTATTCAGTCCCCCCATTCCTACCCCCATATGTGGACTTGATGACAGGCTGCTCTGCATGTAGGGTAAAGAATGATTTCATTTCTTCTTGGCATTCTCTGCCATGTTGGTGATGGCAGCATGTGAGAGAGACTCATGATCATGGAAGCTCAGATAGGTGAGGTTTGGGCTTCAGGCCCCTTCTGGTTTAGTGTTCAAAGCAGTTCCTCAAGCCCACTCTTGAAACAGAAGGTAGTGTGGCTCCTTTCCTTCCTCTCTAGATCAAGCCTGGAGGTGGACAGAGGTGGACGCTCAGGGCCAGGGCTCCTCAACTTCCCTGAAGCCATGTGTCCCCTTGCTCAGGTGGACAGTGGCATTGAAGAGAGCAGGTGTGGATGGCTGCTTCACTATTTAGAAATCGCTGGTTTAAAATTGTGTTTTAGGAGCTTCAGAATATAGAGCAGAGCAGCCACGGTCTGTTATAGAACCTGCACACTGAGGGAGCAGTGGCTGTTTCTCCTTGCGGTTCCTCTTCCCATGAGTATGTGACAGACACTGGTCTGGAGGCACCATGGTGCATCTGTCACAGTCTCCTTTTCTTTTTCCCCTCCCTCCCTTCCTTCCTTTTTTTCTTTCTTCTTGCTGGGATTAAAGGCATGTGCTACCATGCCAGTGGAGTTACTTTTAAGCAAAACAAAAGTAAGGTGAAGGATGCAGTGGGCCGACCCATCCCTGCTCCTGCTGCACAAGCAGTTTCTGGCTGCGGTCAGTCTCGCTTCTGTGCCTCAGTTCATCTTGCTCTGTTACTTCTGAAGCAGTGGCTCTGTTGAGAAAATAAGGAGTATTTTCCTACATAGTTTTCACACCTGAAACCTAATAATTCCTAAATGTCTGTCTGAGCAGCACTTCATTTTTTTCTACCTTGGCTCAATTGAGATTTCTAGAGTTATTTGTTCTAAAGTAGTTGGTATGTTGAGAAAAGATATGAGAATAATGGGAATTTTGCCTTTGTCTGTATGTAATTTCATTTGTGAAAAAACACCAAAGGAGTTGGAGATATAGCCAAGTTGATAGGGTGCTTGGCCAGCATACCCGAGTCCCTGGGTTTGATCCTCAGTGCCAGATAAACAGGGTGTGAGATGGTGCATACCTGTAGTCCCAGCTCTTGTGAAGTGGAGGCAGGAAGATCAAAAGATCAAGGTTATCTCCAGACGCAAGTTCAAGGCCAGACCGAACCCTGTCTGAAATAACACTAGTGAACACAGAGCTCTGGACACCTGTGAGACCTGAGCCATATGAGAACACACTTTGCACATCTGATTGGATACTCCCTATACCAAGTGAAAAATCTGCCTCTCACCATGACCTGACAGAGGCTCCGGAGCTGCCAGCCTGTGATGCCATATCACACCAGCCCCTCACACCTTGTTAAAACCAAGTGTCCTGTGTCAGAGTTTCTGTGTGTTAACCATTGACTCTGTCACTTTGTGCTGCCTTTTTTTTTTTATCATTAATTAAAAAATAAATCACTGACTAGGCGCTGCTGGCGCATGCCTTTAATCCCAGCACTCAGGAGGCAGAGGCAGGCGGATCTCTGAGTTCAAGGCCAGCCTGGTCTACAGAGTGAGTTCCAGGACAGCTAGGGCTACACAGAGAAACCCTCTCAAATAACAACAACAACAAAAATTTACTTTAGGACTATTCTAGATTTATAGAAAAATTTCAGGTAGTACAGAGAGTTTTGGTCCCTCTCATACATTTGTTAAAGTTGATGAACCAATCTCAGTTGTAAAGCCTGTGCTGCAGCTAGGTTGTCTTTCTTTTACCTGGTGTCCTACTTCTAACCCAGGGTCTCATCTGGGATATCACATTACATTTGGTCACCGTGTAGTCTCAGGCTACTTGAAGGTATGACAGTCTGTCAGACATTCCTTAATTTTGGTGACTTTGACAGTTTTAAGGAAGATTGGTCAGGTGTTTTGTAGAAAGTCACTGGTGACATTTGTTATTTGACTTTTTTTTTTGAGTAGGTTTGAATTACAGGTTCATAGGAGAACAATCTCGTCAGCATGTCAGGTCTGCTTCTTCATGACTGTTGTTAATGGTAATCACCTGGCGGAGACTAGGGGGTGGGCAGGGAGTTAAGTTCAATGGTGAAACGATTCTGTATGGCACTGGATGGGTATAAAAATGATTTTATGCACTTGTCAAACCCAGGTAATGTGAACCAAAAACCACAAACAAACCAACTTGAGGTTTTGAGCCAGTGAATCATGTATCACTCCTGATAGATTTCTCTGCATTAAAGTCACTCCTGTCCCTCTTTCCCACTCAGTGTTCTTTGGAAGTCAGCAGAATGTTTGGGGTAGTTTTACATAGACTTCTCCTTTGCTCTCACCCTTTTAGTATTTTATGTGTATAAGATATATTGAACTTTTACTTTATTCTTTGGGTTGTAATAACACTTAATTTGACTGATAAAAACTTCTCTAGCTTTGCCTCCTATGATCCTGACATACTCTATTATTGTGACTTATTTTTTTGTTATTAAGCATTTTGTATGTGTAGTGGGGAGGTTAGTATGCAGGTGCACATATGTGTAAAGGCCAGAGTTCATGTTGGATGTTTTCTTCAGTTGCTCCCCACCATAGTTTTTGGAACAGGATTTTTCAGTGAACCTACAGTTCACTGATTTGTCTCTCCTGACTGACCAGCAGGGCCCTCCCCACCATCCTCCTGTCTCTGCCTCCCTAGTGCTGGTGCCTTTTATACAGGTGCCTTTGCTTTGACCTCACTGGAGCATCAGGAACCTTACCGACTGAGCCATCTCTCTAAATCCTTGTAAAGTTATGTTTAGTCCTGGAACCAGCCATTTCTCCCAAGAAGCTCTAGTTGCTTTAGATGAGAGAGGTACTAGAAACAAAGATCTAGTTGCTCATTGTATGGCTAGTGCTAGGCCTGTTCAGCTGCGGAGCAAGTAGTGTGTCTCCTAAGTCATGTACACACATGTCTGCAGCTGTGAGTTCATATGACTGCATCCAGCTTCATCTGTCAGCACGTGGGTCATTCTCACCACCTGCTTATCTGGAACCTCCTACTCCATCAGTGAGACACCTGGCACCCACCATCTGTCATACTGTAACTACTGATCCTAGTTTACATGTGTCCAGATGGTTCATTTGTGCCCCAGTAGGCTGCTTCATCAACCTTTTGCCTTTAATTTTACAGATTTTATTTCCCACAGTTACTTACCTCATCGTGATATTTCTGCACCCCTCATTTGCAATTTAGATTATTTGGCCACATTCTGCATTCCATCCTGGGATCCCCAATATAATTTTTAAAAATATTTGCATATATTCGGATTTACTCATTGGTACATGAGACACTGTCTCAGAAAGCTGACGTGTGTGTGTGTGTGTGTGTGTGTTAGTGTGTGTTTTCTGGCTTTGACCAGGTTCATAGTATCATGTGTGTGCCCTTCCAGTGTCATACAGTATGACTTACTACCTTGAAAACATATCCTTTGCAGTTCACCTTCACCTCCGCCAAGTTTCTGCCAATCACTGATCTTTTTAACATCTGTATAGTTTTTTTCATCAGAATGCCATACAATTTGAACCATGTAAAATTCATCTGTGTCTTCATCTTTCCTTATGGTTGACCAATATTCACCCTTTGAAAGGGTATTTTGGTTGCCTTACTTTTTAAAATTATGGATAAAGCTACTGCAGACATGTTTTCAAATCATTTGGGTAAATATGTGAGTGAGGTTTAAACTGTTTAGCTGTGTAAAAAGCAAAACTGTCTTCCAGCCTGGTTGTCCATTTGGTATGTCCATCAGCAGTCACTGAGCTCTCCTGCTGCCCCCATTCTTGGTAGCATTCCCTACTGTTTGTTGGATATTGGCTGTATTAATATGTGTGTCGTGGAATGTGACTGCTGTTAAATTTGCAGTTCTCTGAGGATGCATGGCTCCAGGCCTCTTTTCACCCTTTTATTTCATCATTATTATTTTGCCATGTTGAGGTTGGAACCCAGGGCATTTTTCATATGCTCCTTTGCCATCAGTATGATTTGATATCTTTCCTGGTGTTTTAGTCATTTTTAATCCAGTTGCTAGCTTTCTTGTATTTCAATTGTAAGTGATCTTATATGTGTAGCCATAGCAAGTGCTAGGAATGTTTCCTAAGACGAGCTGCTCCGCCGGCACAAAGAACCCAATCAGACCAGATGAGCCGAATTAAAACGCCTGCGTTTAATAAGTGCTGCACTCTCGGGTGGCTGGGAGAGCATGGCAAGGGAGAGAGAGACGGAGGGGTCCATGCAGACCCAAAACCAAGTATTCTTCTTTCAGGCACAAGCCTAAATAGCCTGGGGGAGTGGTCCTGACCCTCCCCGGGGAGGGGTCACCACTTGGCAGGCTGGGAGTTGGAGTCCAAGCCGGGGCAACTGACAGGCCAGGGGCGTCCAATCATCCCAGACTTCTTGGATATAGGGGTGTTAGAGGGCTGGAGTGGTGCCCCCAGCTTAATATTACAGCAAGCACTTAGCTGTTTTGAATATAAGTCCCAGACCATACTGGTCTTTTCAGTATCTTAGTAGTATCTTTGATAGACAGGCTTTTTTCTATTTTATGCTGTTGTTGAGTCTGTGGATCGTGTTTCTAGTGTTTCAAACTTTATAACCAAACCCGAGGTCATATAGATGGTTCTTTTATTTTAGTTACCTTCATAGTTCTGTCGTTTTCATATGAATCTGTGGTCTATTTTGAATGAACTTTTGTGAAGAGTTTGGGGCTATGTGTGAGTGCTGGCGACCAGTTGGTTTGGCATGACTAGTTGCCTTTGCTCCTTGTCAGACATCAGTTGGTACTATTTGTGTGGCTCTCTTTCTGGATCCCCTGTTCTGTTCCATTGAACTGTGTGATTTTTCTTTTGTCAATGCAATGTTATTTTAATGGTACGTTAGCCACTTTATTGGGCTTCTGTCTTTTTAAATTAGATTGTGTATGTGTGTGTGTGCGTCTATGAAAGAAGGGAAGGAGGAGGAATATATGTGTGGTGTATGCAACTCTGCACTTGCGCTAGGCCAGAGGAAGACACCGAGTGTCCTGTTTCTCACCTTATTCCTTGGTCTCCCACTGAACCCGGAGCTAGACTGGTGGCCAGCAAGCTACAGTGGCCCTTCTACCTCTGCCTTATTCTACTTCCACCCACCATTTGGGTTACAGAATGCATTGCCTGCCATGCCTGGCTTCTTATGTGGGCTGTTGGGGATTCAAACTCATATCTTCAAGCTTGCATGGTAAGCACTTTTACCCACTGACCCATTTCCTCTTTATGTTTTTTTTTCACATTCTAATTTTGTAGGCACACATACACACACACACACACACACACACACACACACACACACACACCTCTGTCATGCCTGTGTGCTTGAAGATCAGAGGACAACTTACGGGAGTTAGTCCTATTTCTATCATATGGGTTCTAAGAATCAAACGCAGGTCAGCAGATTTGATGGCAATGCTGTTCCTTGCTGGGCTATCATCCCAGCCCCACTTTATTTGTTTTTATGGTATGTCTCAATCCATCTTCCACTTTAGTCCTCTAGTTTTTCTTTATATGCAGTGTAGTGAATTTTAGGAACACCTGTGTAATGAAGGCCAAGGCCATTCTCTTCCCTGCCTTCCTAACTAAGGCTTGCCAGTCCCTGGAATGGTGGGGTTACCCTTGGTCATTGCTAATTAATGATAGTCTTGAGAAAAATTAATAGAATTTCCCTCAGTAGATAAATGGATAGGTTTTTTCCATAGGTAATGAGTGTTACATTTCTCTTCTAATGTGTCCCCATACTCTTGCTTCTAAATCTGTCCACAAGATGTTTCTGTGTCATTTTCTTTTTGCCTAAGCCCAGCCCAGGATGGCCCTCACTCCTATAAGAAGCCTATTGTCTGAGTTGTGTGTATTTTGATCAAGACAGCCATTAAGGGAGGGATCAGCTGCTGGGCTCCAGGTCTTCTTGGGCATTCACATAAGTAGGAGCTGATGCTGATCCCTCCTCAAGGGTGTCAGATTACTATGCGGTTGAGTCAGATGCTTCTCTTAGAATTTCAGCGTCAACCCCATCTTTCTGGAGCGCTTGCTGGTATCTGCTGTCACCTTCCTCTGGGACTTCTTCCTTGCCCCTTGCCTGGCTCCTTATCTCATCCTTATTGAAGTCCTAGGGCCTAGCCATTCTGAGACAATTGGCTTCTCCTTCTGTATCTGCCCCTCTTTACATTGGGGCAGTTGTATGTACGCTTGCGTAAGGATCTTTTGTTATTTGGGTGGCACTGTGAACTCCAGACCAGATCATCACAGGTTTCCTGTGACATGGTGTCCTGTCCCATGCCTGAGCCTTCTTGCACAGCTGCTCTTGGACATCCTGCCTTTCTTCTCATCCTCTGACTGTGCCTCAGTTTTCACCATGAGTTACCTTTCTCCCTACCTCTTAGCTGGAATCTGAAACATCACCCTACTCTCAGATATGCCATGGGTGAGTGAGGGTCTGAGGCCTCTCCCAACTCTTCCAAGAAGTCATCTTGGTTTGGTGACTTGAATTTGTCTACACCCTTCCTTAGTGTCTCCCCTCCTTTAAGTACCCTACATATAGCCCCATACTTTAAATTCTTTCTGAAGGGTGGTAAGGATGACCCCAACATCAGCTGTGGTTTGCATTATGGCTGTAGCTGCAGCCAAGGTTTTTACTATTATAGTTGAACTACATCTTAGTCCTCTTTCTATTGCTATGAGAGAATATTTAAAGGAAAGGGCTTATTTGAGCATATGGTTCTGGAGGCTGAGATGTCCAAGAGTGTAGCACCTGCACTTGCTGGTCCTCTGCTGAGGAACTCATGCTGCTCAACTTATGGTGGAAAGCAGAGGGGAAACAGGTGTGTGTGGCTGCACAAGAAGTCAGTCATCATTCATGAAGGCTCCCCTCTTGTGCCCATTAAGTCTCCCATTAGACCCTGCCTTCCGGCAGTGCTGTATTGTGGGGTACAAGCTAGTTAAGCTAAAGGAGACAATGACATAGCCCGTGGTAATCTGCAAAAGAGGATGCCAGGATGACAGTGTGTGAGGGTCATATGACAGCACGAATAGAAATGGAATAGGAATGGAAGGCTCCTCAGGGTGACTTGATAAGATCAAGGCATGACAAAGCCAAGGTCTCCAAGCTGGGATGGGCAGTCTAACTTTTAGGACACATAGTCCCAGCATTAGTCTGAGCCTAATGATATCACTTCAGGATATGCAAGTCCCTCATGGCAGAGACCTGTCCATAGAGGCCCAGGGTTGGATGTGCACCCAGGGACAGTGCTATAGTGCTGCAGTGTTGTCCACAGGGTTAACCACCATCTAGAACCTTCAGAACGGAAAACTAAGCACATCTGTCTTTACAGCTTATGATGTCTCTCAACTCTTCTTGGGCTCTTTTCTTGTTATTGGTCCTGTGGTGAAAAACCCTCTAGGCCTGGGTGGAGATGGCCTGTACTTGAGATTCTCTTCTCATTTTCTGACCATGAGCCTCTCTGATTTCTCTTGCTAAAACAGGCTAGCAAGGTGAAGGAATGTGGTTAGGGTAGAGACAGTAAGAAAAGTAGGCTGCTGCTACATGTACCTGTGGTCTGCAGCCTGGCCTGGTCCAGGCTGCTCTGCCTGCCTGTTAAGTTGTCTTCCTCTAGCCCAGAACAGATGTGAACTGGAAGCTGCCCATCCGACCTCTAGGCCCCTCCCTCTGTCCTGACCACAAGCCACCAAATGGAAGTGCTGTGTTTTGAGCCAGCTGCTGTGGAAGATGACGGCTGGTCCCCAGGCCCCAGTGCTGGACTCTGTGTCCTTAGAAGTCTCTAGGGACTTCTGCCAGTCCCAGGGCTCAGCTGGCAGGAGGCTGCCTGCTGACACTAGGGCAATTAGGGTGTAATCTTCTCTAAATGGCACCCAATTCTGGCTAAATCCCTTCTGCCCAGGGATGAATCCCCACTTTTCTAAAAGCAGCTTAACATTTGGACGCTGCCCAGGGCAGCTGGGGTTCTCAGTTGGCAATGGAATGGCCCCTGTGGATTGACACAGACCTCAGGGGGAGTGGAGGGGGTCCAACACAGACAAGGCCCAGAGACAAGCACTGCAGCTCTATGCTGTTTGGGGGTGCCTCCAGGGTCCTGGCCCTAATGATCCTCACAGTCATAAGCATGAGGCTCCTTGGAGAAAGGAAACCATTTGGTGGCTGCCTCAGCTTCTTGCTGTGGGCAGGATGATGTATTTTTGGAGAGACCTGGGTTTGGTGGGCCTCCTGAACACCTGCCATGTGATAGATGAGTGAGGCCTGCTAGACTGTGGGGTTAGGCAGAGCTCTGTAGGTGGTCATTGTGCCCAAAGGCTCCTGACTTCCTGGAAGCCTTTGTTCTTTCTTATAGGGACTTTGCTGCAAAGACAGAGGTGGGTTTTGATAGTAAAAACACCCCTGGTGATGCCCTGAGGTGAACTGTCTGGCCTTCCGAGCCCTAGTTTGCTTGCCTGTGAGATGGGAAGTAAGGTTCTCTTGTTCAAGGCACCTGAGGAACCCCTGCCCTGTGCTGTCTCTGGAGTCCTTGTGCCCTGCATTGCCCACGCCTGCTCAGGAAGTCATTAAACAGTGATGGAAGGAGTTGATCAGTCCTCCTTAGAACCTTCTCACACAGTAGGAGTTGGGGTGGACACCTGGTTGGGGTGGGGCAGGGGTGGGGTAGAGACTCCCATGATGTTTCTGTGGTCCCTTGATGGGATTTCGCAGGTCTGTTTGCTCAAAACTGCCTACACACAGATCACATGGGACTTTAAATATTCCAAAACTCAGACCACACTTAGGGTGATTAAATCCTCAGTAGTATTGATGCTTCTGAAGTAATCCTAGGGATCTAAGTGGGAATTCAATCGCTAGGTATCTGAAACTTGCCAACATTATCCATTGATTGTGATTTGGCCTGTGGATACCAAGGGCTGTCTAGGAATGTGCATGAGCCTGGGACATGCCTGGTGGAAAAGAGAGACCTAGAAGAGTCCTGGTCTGGGAGCTACTCCTGCTGCTCTGTCACTAGGGTGAATGGTTAGTGATAGGGTAGGAAAGAGGAGATGCCCTTTTATCAAGGCCAGCCTACCCATCCCACCCCTGCCTCCATCATCTGGGACTTTCCATCTCCACCTGCCACTGAGTATGGGGTCTGTCACACAGCTGTCACCCATTTGTTACCTGTATCTTTCCTGAGGTTTTTAACCTGTTGCCACAGGCATCCCCCTCCATTTCTGTACCTGCTGAGGGGAGGTACAAACTTCTCGCACTATAGTGCATTATTGCCTCACTATGTTTTGTCGGGATGGTCCTGGCTCAGTTTCTGTACTGGTTGAGGGTAGTGTGGGCTTAGAGGGCATTCTACTGTTTGGAATTGCTACTGTACTTTGCGTCACTGCCTAAGCAGGTCTAGCCCTCCCTGCTGACCCTGGCCAATCCTGTGTCCTGAACTATGCTTAGAAGCTCCTTACATACAGGTTCCCAGGAGGAAGGTGGAGGGCGGTGCTGCTTCCAGGAGTGTGTGGGGGTGGGGGGGTGCGGGGTCAGGGAGGAGGGGGAAGGTTTGGAAGGGACTCCAACATGCAGGTCCACTTCATGGAGGAGGTTCTGAGGCTAAGTGTTTCTTTATAGAACTGCCTGGCTCTCCATACTGGTAAGACTGGCCACTGCTCTTGGCAGGAGTTGTATCATGTCCCTTTTGGACCTCAGTTGGCACCCTGGTTCAGAGGTGTGGCCTGATCGAAATGCAGGAGGGAAGTTGTAGGGCTCTTTCCAACTATCCAGAAAGTTCTTATTCATATATGAATATGCTGCTCACTGTTGGAGTGAGTGTGAGGGAGAACCGGTTTTAAACCAGGCTGTGTTTTTAGGGCTGCCTTTGACCCCAGAGGGTGTCTGTTCATGGTGGACTGCTATTCAGATGTGTGTTAGCCTTCATTGTTTTAAAGTTTATTTTATTGGTATTGAAGAGAAGGTTCATGGTTAAGAGCACTGGCTGCTCTTCTAGAGGACCCAGTTTTAGTTTCTAGCATCCACATGGAAGCTCACAACTGTCTGTAACTCCAGTCCCAGGGGCTCCGATGCCCTTTTCTGGTCTCTGAGGGTACCAGGAATACATGTGGTACAGAGATATACATACAGAGAAAGTACCCATGTACATCAAATAAATATATACAAATTTAAAAAGATTTTATTTTTTAAATTACGTGTATCTGACCAGACAGCGGTGGCACATACCTTTAATCTAGGCACTTGGGGGGCAGTGGCAGGTGGATCTGTGAGTTCAAGGCCAGCCTGGTCTGTAAAGTGAGTTCCAGAACAGCCAAGGCTACACAGAGAAACCCTGTCTCAAAAAACAAATAACAAAAAAATTCTGTCTCTGACTTTGTCTGTCTGTCTCTCTCTTTGCTTCTCTCTCTCTCTCTCTCTCTCTCTCTCTCTCTCTCTCTCTCTCTCTCTCTCTCTCTCTGTGTGTGTGTGTGTGTGTGTGTGTGTGTGTGTGTGTGTGTTATGTTTTGATATGTGTGTGTGAGCATGGTTGCCCAGGATGGCAAGAAGAGCTGAGCTGGACTACAGGCAGTTGTGAACTGCCTGATGTGGTGCTGGGAACAGAACTCAGGTTCTTTGCAAGAGCAGTACATGCATCAGGCCATCTCTCTAGCCCTAGTTCTCGTTATACAAGTTGAGACACACAGTGGTACACACAGTAGCTCACTCTCGTGAGGGGTCACACCCAGTACTTTCTGCTCTGTTGTGCTACTGTGACCAGAGGACTACTCAAAGTGTGGTTCTTCTCAGCCCCCGTGGTGGTGCGTGTTTGGCATGAGCAGCAGGCTCTGTGAATCATGTGGTGGTGATGTTTGCCTGTCACATCTTCCTTAGGGGATGCCACAGCTGCTTTCCCCTCTACCCGTGCACGGACAGCTTCCGGTGAGGAGGTGCCTTGTGTCTAGGGAAGCAGGGCTAGGTGTCAAAAGGGAAGTGATTTTTCTGTGGGAAGTTGGCTTGAGGCTCAGGACCCTCGGGGCTTGTTTTGCTTCATCTGAAACTGGTTGTCCTGCAGCCAAGTCCAAGCTTCCCAGGATCCAGGCCACACCACAGGTGTGCCTGCTCTGGGAATAGAGATTTCCTATTCCCCAGAGGGTTCTGTGAAACAAGCTGGAGTTGGTCAAGCTCTGTGACTTCTGCCTCACAAGTCTCAGATTTTCTGCTCTTTCTCTCAGACTCTCTTGGGGAAACTTGTTTGGAGACAAGTGTTGTCAAAGTTGTTTTCTCAGGTCTAGAAGGGGCTAGTATTCCTGTGGGAAGCTAGTGAACTTTTGTCAGGGCAAACTGTAAAGTGCAGTGACCCTGAAGATTATTGCTTTTTTCTTTGGGACCACTCTTGTGGTCTTCTGGACCTTCCCCAGAGCTGGAACAAGCTGTGCTTATAACCTGAGTTGTCTTCCTATGTAGCAACCCAAGACCAGTGGAGTTGATGTGACTGTAGGCTGGGAGGGAACACCTCAATTTAGCAAAGCCAGTAAAGATGCTCAGAATTTGCTCCTGATGTGTTTAGAGTCCCATCTTCCACTGTACTTTCTGCCCACCTGAGTCCAGCCTTAGGCCTTCCAGGTTGTACTGGGATGGCCTAGGCAGGAGCTCCGCCCTCAAACTCTATGCTGCATCCTGATCTGTGCGTAGTTCAATCTGAGATTCTTTCTGCTGGTGCTTCGTAGCTGTCTGTGCATCTGTTATGGGGTGAGTTTGTGCACATTGTGTACCGTAATCCTGCAGTCCTTTTTTTGGCACCATTACCTGTCCAGTCTGGTTTTTGATTTTTTTTTTTTTTTGAGATGGCCTCTTTCATTAGTTGAATTCAAACTTAAAACCCTTCTATTCCTGCCTCCCATGCCTGGTTCTGTGCTGTTTTTTGTTTGTTTGTTTGTTTTCCGAAACAGGTTTCTCTGTGTAGCTTTGGAGCCTTTAGCTCTCTGTAGACTAGGCTGGCCTTGAACTCATAGATTAACCTGCCTTTGCCTCCTGAGTGCTGGAATTAATGGTGTGCACCACCACCGCCCAGTAGTTCTGAGCTGTTTTTGAGATAGGGTGTCACTGTTAGTTCTGGCTGGCCTGGAACTTGCTATATTGACCAGGCTGGCCCCAAACTCTCAGAGATCTTCATGTCTCTGCCTCCTGAGTGCTGGGATTAAAGTCCTGTACCACTACACCCAGCTGGTTCTATGCTCTTTTTTTTTAAGTATTTATTTATTATGTATACAGTATTCTGTCTCTGTGTATGCCTGCAGGCCAGAAGAGGGCACCAGACCCCATTACAGATGGTTGTGAGCCACCATGTGGTTGCTGGGAATTGAACTCAGGAGCTTTGGAAGAGCAGGCAATGCTCTTAACCTCTGAGCCATCTCTCCAGCCCTGGTTCTATGTTCTTATATCAGGTTTTTGTTGAAAGTGCATTCATGGAAATGGGATCATCATCTTGTCTGTGATATTATCTGTTTCATTAATCATGGGTAATTGAACTCCGTGGAGTGGATTCAAACTTTAAGTTTGTTTGACTTGGGGTTTTATTAATCTTTAAACTATAATTACATAGTGCACAGGCATTCAAATGCACTGTCGCTGGTCACCTGCAATTCTGCTCCCTCTCTTTACGCTCCAGGATCTGGAGTGTCTGCAGCTCTGTGCTCCATGCTCTAATGTGCCCAGTATGTGTTCTAGTAACACTTTAGATAGCCAGTCCCTATTGCTGGGTTATTCTTTTTACATTTATATATGTGTGTATATAATTTACACAATGTATATACATGTATGTGGAGGTAGGAGGACAACTTGAGTTGGTCTCCTTCTGTCATGTGGGTTCTGGGGATTAAACTCAGGTCATCAAGTTTGGTGGTGGCAGGTACCCTTACCGAACCAGCTCACTGTCCCAGGTTATTTTTATTTTGAGACAGTTTCTCTGTAGCTTTGAAGCCTGTACTGGAACTTGCTCTGTATACCAGGCTGGCCTCGAGCTCACAGAGATCCACCTGCCTCTGCCTCCTGAGTGCTGGGCTTAAAGGTGTGCACCACCACTGCTTGGCTGAGAGTGCCAGATACTCTGGAACTGTATTTATAGTTGGTTGTTAGTTGTCATGTGGGTGCTGGGAACTTTACCCAGGTCCTCTGCATGAACAAGTGTTCCTAACTCCTGAGCCATCTCTCCACTTCCTACCCCGTGTTCATTTTTAAAGTTAAAGTGAGCTTTCATTGATGTGTAAGACTTACTGAAAGTACCCAGATTGTAATTATATGGCTCTGTTGTTCATTGCAGTGAATGCAACTAATGAGAAAGCCCCTGTGTCTGCTCTCTGGGCCTTCGTGAGTTGCTGACATCCTAGGCCAATCTTGCTCACTTTCAGTGTTTCCCATGGAGCCACATATTGCCTGTTTTGGGTGTGCTCATGGTATTTATGTTGTGAGGTTGATCCTCATTGTAGTGCCTTAGGTTGTTCACACTTCTTGCCACCTGGTGATTGCCTGGGGTGTGTCATACCTTCCTCACCCAGTGTCAGATAGACCATATTGGGTCATCTCCACCATGGGGCTTTGGAATGCTTGGTGGACGGCAAGTGCCCTTTTCTTTTGGGTGGAATGGCTGGACAGTGGGTGGAAGCCCACCTGATAGCACAGCAAAGTGCAGAGCACCTGTCCTCACTTTCCTCACTGTGGGCCCCTCGCATTACTGCTAGCTTCACATGCAGCTGATCATATCAGTTTGCCTTTTCCATGGATGGTTTTCCTGATTCTGACAAATGAAAGCCGTAAAGAGCTGTTAGAACCTTCACTGGATGTCCCTCTGAGCATCTTCCTTATTCCTGGGAATCAAGGTGTGTGTACAACCTTCCCCATCAGTGCTGAGGAAGGAGACAGCAGTTGGGAGAGGGACAGCTCTGATCTAATTGTTCTTCCTTGTCACAGTCTTGACCACTGGGAACCTGGATTTATTCCTCCCTAAAATGGGAACATGAGTTCTTAGAATCTTGAGGCAGGGATTGAGAGCATAGGAGACTTACACGTTGGTAGCCGCCGTTGTTACGAACAATAAGTGAAAAGAGACCTCACACCACTATGGTGGTGGTTGTCATAGGCAGACAACAAATGCAGCACATATGTGGACAGACTACAAGGGTGGAGTGTACTGTGGAGTAGCCCTTGGGAAACAGTTTGGTTCCTTGAAGAAAGCCATCCTGAGCTGGGCAATGGTGGCACATGCCTTTAATCCCAGTACTTGGAGGTAGAGGCAGGCAGATCTTTGTGAGTTTGAGGCTAGTCTGCCTACAGAGTGAGTTCCAGAACAGCCAAGGCTACACAGAGAAACACCATCTTGAAAATAACCAAAAAGGAAAGAAAAGAAAAGAAAGTCATCCTGGAACTACAGTGTGGCCTCGAATACCCTTCCAGGCGTGTGGTGTGTTCCTTTTTTTTTCCCTACTTGGTAGAATGCCTGACTAGACAGTTTAGAAGAGAAGGAATTTATTTTTTGGCTCATGGTTCCATCAGGATAGAAAGGCATGATAGCTGTGTCTTCACACTTGGTGGCTGGAGCTTGTAGCACAAGCTGGTCACATTTTAGCAGATTGAGAAGCAGAGAGATCTCTGATCTGAAGCAGAGGTGAGTTATCACCAAGCCCTGTGCCCCAGTGTGTAGGAGGTAGGGGGCCACTTGTTCATCTCGACCATCTGGCTAGCTTAGCCCAAAGTAACCATACAGAAACTGTATTAATCAAATCACTGCTTGGCCCATTAGCTTCAACTTCCCACCGGCTAATTCCTACATCCCAGTTCAGCCCATCTCCATTAATCTGTGTATCGCCATGTGGCTGTGGTTTAACGACAAGATTCTAATCTGCGTCCGTCTCAGGCGGAGGGTCCATCGCTTCTCCCACTCTGCCCTTCTTCATCCCAGCATACAGCCTAGCTGCCCACCCAACACACCTAGTTCTGTTCTTCCCTGCCATAGGCTCAAAGCAGTTCTTTATTAACCAATGAAAGCAACACATAGACAGAAGGACCTCCTACACCACCAATGATCCTCTTCAGTTATGTGTCACCTTCTAACAAGTTCCACAGCCTCCCCAGATAGTATCAAACAGCTAAGGACATCTTGTTGAAACACACGAACCTGTGGGGAGCAGGTTATATTCAAATCATGGCAGAGAACCAAGAGACTTAATATACATCCACACAAAAATTTATAGGTAAGCACCTGACATGGTGGCTCATATGCCTGTAATTGATACACTTGAGAGATGGGCAGCACAATTGCCAGTTGAAGACCAGCCTGAGCTATGTAGTGACTTCAGGCCAGCCTGGCCTACATAGAGAGACCCTGTCTCAAAATATTAAAAGGCAAAAATGTCAAATAAACAAAAACAAAAATCCTCTGAAGACTTTTTTTTTTTTTTTCGAGACAGGGTTTCTCTGTAGCTTTGGAGTCTGTCCTGGAACTAGCTCTTGTAGACCAGGCTGGTCTCGAACTCACAGAGATCTGAAGATTTTTAAATGAATGACTATAGTACTGTTAATCTTTTTTTGTTTTTTAAAGATTTATTTATTTATTATGTATACAACATTCTGCCTCCATGTATGCCAGCATGCCAGAAGAGGGTGCCAGATATCATTACAGATGGTTGTGAGCCACCATGTGGTTGCTGGGAATTGAACTCAGGACCTCTGGAAGAGCAGCCAGTGCTCTTAACCATTGAGCCATATCTCCAGCCCTAGTACTGTTATTCTTAATAGCCTCAAAGGGAAAACAACACAAATGGTCATCACATGATCAGTACGTAAACATGTGGTCTGCCTGTGCCATAGGAACATACAGCCATAAAAAGGAATAGAGTACTGATAAAAACTTGTAACATGCATGGACCTGAAAAATGTACTAAGTGGGAAAAAAAAACACATAAGACCAGTATTGTATGAGTTACATGAAATGTCCAGAAATAGACAAATTTATAAGAATAGAAGATAGATTGTTGATTGCCTGACTTTGGGGAAGTGGAACTGGAGAGTTATTGCTAATGGAGACAGGGTTTCTCTCTGAAGAGGGGTGTTAGTGTGTAGTTAAATGATAGTTTTCTCACAGTTATAAATGTACCAAAAAAACCCACTGGATTCAACCTCCCTGAATTCAAAAGATGGGTGTTCATAAATGGGCTATTATCTTTAAAATTTGGGTTGTATGGCTCCTGAGGATGTAGCTCTGTTGGTAGAGTGCTTGTCCACATGCACAAAGCCCTAGGTTCTATCTGCAGTACCACATCAATCGGGATTAGTATGTAACCCAGCACCCAGGAGATGGAAAAAGGAGGATTAGGAAACTTAAAGTCCTAGTTGCCTACATAGCAAGTTCGAGGCCAGCCTGGGATACAGGAGACCCTGTCTCAATAAAACAAAAACATATACAAAAGATATTTTTAATGAAAGGGGAGAATTTTTGTTTGCAAAATTTTCTAAATAAATTGCTCCACAACATGAAGAAGTCAGCGAAGGATCCAAGACTCTCTAGCTGTGGTGCCCATATTAAAAGAACTTTGCTTGACATTGAGAGATTAAATTACTTTACTAATATTTAGCCTTTCTTGTTACTGTGTTTATAATCCTCCTTGAACAAGTGTCATTTTTACTGAAATTGATGTCTGTGGAGTATGTGCTTTGAGGTAAAGGTTATAAGTGTAATTTTTTAAATTTTGTGTTCCTAACTGAACAATCTACTTTGAAGATTTCTTATTTGTTTATTTTACTTTTAACTCATGTTTTTTGGAGGGATTCCTTTTCTCAGTTCCTTGCAACAATTAGTTTATGTGTGGCGGTTGGTAGTTCTTCTCCTGACATTGTGGTTTACTTATGCTTCTCGGCCTGTCTTGTTCCTTAGTATGTGCTGAATGCATACTTTAAAAACTGAACTGGCTTATCTCACATTTGAGTTCCGGGCATGGTCTTCTGATGACTGAATAATTCATAAAGCAGGTTCTGTTTATTGAGTTTGCTGAGTTTTCACTTCTGTATCAGCTTAGGATTGGTCTCTAAGCACCTGCCATTTGGAAGGGAAGATTTGCTGAGATCCTTTCAATGCCTCCATTTGAATGGATGTGGTAGTAGCCAGGGACTCTGATCCTGGACTCCTGGGTTCAAGTTTTCCTCGGTGGCTTGCCCAAGGAGGGGAGATGGTGCCATGGATGTGGGAGCTCAACTCTCATATGTCTGCTGGAATCAAGCTCCTCGGTCTGGGGAGCTAACTGCACATTTGTCAGCCTTAGTAGTTGTAACTGGGTAGAAAGACACTCTAACATGGTTGCTTTGCCTTTTGTTTTCTGTGTCCATCTCTGCTCTGTGGAGGCTTTGGCTTGCTACTTTGTTTAGAGTCAAGGAACAGCTCTTTTTATCATTCATGTTTATTTTTAGTGGCTGCCTTTCCCTTGCATAGTCTAGCTAGACTATCCTGAGTGTTGATAAGATGTTTCTATTTTTGTTTACTCTGTTTCCTGTTGTTTAGTTCTGTATGCTTTTCTTGATACAGATATAATTAAGAGATTATTTTTTAATTTTTGTGTGTTTGGGTACATGGTACATGCTGGCATAGTTTTCTGTTGCATTTTTTCAGAACAGTTTTAGATTATAATACAAACATGAAAAATACACTTTGTTCTCTGTGGCACACAGACATGCTAGCAGTTTCTTCCTATTTTAGATTACTCTTACATCATTTACAGCTCCTTCCGATAGTTTTTCTTACACATGGCTCTGTTTGGGAAGAAGATTGTGTCTGTCCTGCTGTGGAGACTTCTGTCTCTGACAGTCCTGATTGTCATTGAGGAGGTCCCTGCCTGGTCCCTCTACCTACTTGTTAATTTGTATACTAGCCTTTTCCAGGCAGCATAGGTTTAATCAAACTTTGATTATAGATTTAATCTCTTAATACTTTAAGTTCTTTATCTCTAAATGAATGGTGTTGAGCTTGCATTTATATCAGCTTAATATCCAGAGCACCATCTTGAATTTAATAAGATTTGATGCCATTTGGTGTCCTGGAATCCTGGTAATGCAGGACACTGAGCATTTCCATGAACTGCCCAGGATGGAACAAGGCTCACAGACCCATTTGAACAGTGCCTCCCAGGCCCATGTTTTTCTTTCCAGCCACCTCAGCTTTTTTCCAGGCCTTCAAGATATTGGATTCCCCTTTGTGGTAGCCTAGTGGCTTGCAAATGTGAATGGGTGGTGAATCCACCAGTCAGTCAGTGTCTTTTGAATGGCTGGGTCCTGGGGATCCTGACACTGTACAATATTTACGCTACTGGTGCCCACCAGAGGCCAGGAATACAGTAAGTACAACTAAATATGAAGGTTGATAGGATGCATGTACTAGCCTCTAGGCATTTCTAACAAGCCTAGATAGGTGCTGTGATGGGACTGTTCTCATGTCCCCTTTCTCTGCAGGGTGAGGATGTGGGGAATGGGTGAGAAGCAAATCTCTCTGCTTCCCCAGCCCTTGCCAGGAACCAAACATCTCCATTTCAGCAGGTGGTAGGGGAGCCCTGCCCAGCAGGCATGCCAGGATGGGCAGCTGGTACAGCTTAGGGATTCCTGGGATTCCAGGCCCAGCCTGATGCAGGCATGGTGTCCCTTTCGGAATAAGTGTGGAACCCACAATCTGTGGGTAGGCAGTACTGAATCAGCCCAGACAAAGGATTGGAGGCTTTTGGCTTTGTTGTGGAGTCTGTTTCCTGGAACAAGCCTTGCCTCATTAGATTGCAGAGGCTGGCTCCCCTGGTTTGGCAAGTCTTATGCCTGCTGCATCAAATGATCAAACTGGTTTAGGAAGAAGAATTCTTTGGGATACCCTTCCCTGGCTTGTTGGTGTAGGCCTTCTCCAGGGAGCCAGTCCCCCATGGATAGTGTGTAGGGTGGCAGAGGGTTTGTGCTCAGTTCTGATTACACCTGTTCCTAGGCCCTCAATGTATTCTCCAGATTGAAGGGTCAGTCTGTACTGCTGGTACAGAAGAGTAGCTCTCATTGTGAGATGTCCACATTACTCTCTGGTAAGTGGTTGGGGCTTTCTTTTCTTTGTAGGTAAGGAAATGTTCAGTAGACATTGGCAGGGAGCCAAGCTGCCCTTCTGGCTCACTCTAGAGCAGGAACCTTGTGGGATCTGTAGGACTTGGCCAACTGTGTGGAAGGTAGAAAGGGGTAGGGGTAGACACTGATCTGGACTGGTCTTCAAGTCCTCATCCTTTTAGTTAGTAGGCTGGTTATGGATAACCCTGCCTTGATACCATGTTCTCTCAACGCAGTCCTGGGCTTCACACCCAGCCTTGGGAACTTAGTATTGTAGCCCAGTTTTCAGTTTTAGCAAGGAGTGCTCCCACTGAATCTGGCTGTCAGTGCATGGGAGATGGACCCAGGCAGCCTAGTTCCAGATGTGTACATACCTGCTCACTCCGCTCACTCTCCTCCTCTGCAGCTAGGAAGTACTAACGGAATAGTGCCGTCTACCCAGCTGGTCTGTGGACCAGGCTGTAAGTCTGCATGGCTAAGTAGGAAGGGGTGGGGATACTTGTCTGATGCCAGGCACTGGCATGGGGACCTGAGTCTCTTAGCCACACCAAGTCCTACCTTTGTGCTTTGGCCTCACTTTCTCCTCTACCCGACATACTTCTTTACCCTCCTAAGTTCTGGCCACCTGCTTGTTTCCCACTCTATACCAGGCACAGGATTGAGGATGCAGCCTTGCCAGAGTGAACTTAGGTTTTCTTTTTTTCTCTCTCTCTTTTTTTTCATGATATTTATGAGATCTAAATTTTTCTCTGCTCCCCTCCCTGCCTTTCCCCTCTCCCCTTTAATCCTCCCCCAAGATCCTCATGATCCCAATTTACTCAGGAGATCTTGTCTTTATCTACTTTCTACTTCCCATGTAGATTAGATCTATGTAAGTCTCTCTTAGTGTCCGTATTGTTGTCTAAGTTCTCTGGGATTGTGGTTTGTAGGCTGGTTTTCTTTGCCTTATGTTTAAAAACCACCTATGAGTGAGTATATGTGATAATTGTCTTTCTGTGTCTGGGTTACCTCACTCAAAATAATGCTTTCTAGTTCCATCCATTTTCCTGCAAAATTCAACCTGTCGTTATTTTTTTCTGCTGTGTAGTACTCCATTGTGTAAATGTACCACATTTTTCTTTTATCCATTCTTCCATCGAGGGCATTAAGGTTGTTTCCAGGTTCTGGCTATGACAAACAAAGCTGCTATGAACATAGTTGAGCACACATCCTTGTGGCACGATTGAGCATCCTTTGGATATATACCCAAAAGTGGTATTACTGGGTCTTGAGGAAGGTTGTTTCCTAATTTTCTGAGAAATCGCCACACTGACATCCATAAGGGTTGTACCAGCTTGCATTCATACCAGCAATGCAGAAGTGTTCCCTTTTCCCCACAACCTCTCCAGCATAAGTTGTCATCAGTGTTTTTGATGTTGGCCATTCTTACAGGTGTTAAGATGGAATTTCAGGGTTGTTTTGATTTGCATTTCTCTGATGACTAAGGATGTTGAACAGTCTGTGCTGCTGGGGTTCTATTTAGGAAGTGGTTCCCTGTGCCAATGTGTTCAAGTGTACTTCCCACTTTCTCTTCTATAAGGTTCAGTGTGGCTGGCTTTATGTTGAGGTCTTTGATCCATTTGGATTTGAGTTTTGTACATGGTGATAGATAGGGGTCTATTTTCATTTTTCTACATGTTGATATCCAGTTATGCCAGCACCACTTGTTGAATATGCTTTTTTTCCATTTGATATCTTTTGCTTCTTTATCAAATATCAGGTGTTCGAAGATGTGTGGATTGGTATCCGGGTCTTCTATTCTGTTCCATTGGTCCTCCTGTCTGTTCTTATGCCAGTACCAGGCTGTTTTCAGTACTGTAGCTCTGCAGTAGAGTTTGAAGTCAGGGATTGTGATGCCTCCAGAAGTTCTTTTGTTGCCCAGGATTGTTTTGGTTATCCTGGGTTTTTTGCTTTTCCAAATGAAGTTGAGTACCATTCTTTCAAGGTCTTTGAAGAATTTTGTTGGGATTTTGATGGGCATTGGCGTTGAATCTGTAGATTGCTTTCGGTAGGATTGCCATTTTTACTATATTAATGCTGCTTACCCAAGAGCATGAGAGGTCTTTCCACTTTCTGGTGTCTTCAATTTCTTTCTTCAAAGATTTAAAGTTCTTGTCATACAAGTCTTCCACTTGTTTGGTTAGAGTTACTCTGAGATATTTTATGCCATTTGTGGCTATTGTGAAGGGTGTTGATTCTCTGATTTCTTCCTCAGCCCTTTTATTATCTGTGTACAGGAGGGCTACCGATTTTTTTGAGTTAATCTTGTATCCTGCTACATTACTGAAAGTGTTTATGAGTTATAGAAGTTCCTTGGTAGAATTTTTGGAATCAATTCTGTAAGCTATCATATCATCAGTAAACAGTGAGAGTTTGACTTCTTCTTTTCCAATTTGTATCCCCTTGTTCTCCCTTTGGTGTCTTATTGCTCTAGCTAGGACCTCAAGAACTATATTGAATAGGTATGGAGAGAGTGAACGACAACCTTGTCTTGTTCCTGATTTCAGTGGAATCACTGGGAGTTTCTCTCCATTTAGTTTGATGTTGGCTGTTGGCTTGCTGTATATTGCCTTTATTATGTTTAGGTATGTTCCTTGTATCCCTCTCTTCTCCAAGACTTTTATCATGAAGGGATGTTGTATTTTGTCAAATGCGTTTTCGGCATCTAATGAGATGATCATGTGGTTTTTATTTTTCAGCTTGTTTACATGGTGGATTATGTTGACAGATTTTCTTTTTTTTTTTAAATGTTTATTTATTTATTATGTATACAATATTCTGTCTGTGTGTATCCCTGAAGGCCAGAAGAGGGCACCAGACCTCATTACGGATGGTTGTGAGCCACCATGTGGTTGCTGGGAATTGAACTCAGGACCTTTGGAAGAGCAGGCAATGCTCTTAACCGCTAAGCCATCTCTCCAGCCCTTGACAGATTTTCATATGTTGAACCATCCCTGCATCTGTGGGATGAAACCGACTTGATCATAGTGGATGATGGTTCTGATGTGTTCTTGGATTCTATTTGCTAGTATTTTATTTAGTATTTTTGCATCAATGTTCATGAGTGAGATTGGTCTGTGATTCTCTTTCTTAGTTTTGTCTTTTTTACTGTTTTTTTTTTTGTTTGTTTTGTTTTTGTTTTTCGAGACAGGGTTTCTTTGTGGCTTTGGAGCCTGTCCTGGAACTAGCTCTGCAGACCAGGTTGGTCTCAAACTCACAGAGATCCGCTTACCTCTGCCTCCTGAGTGCTGGGATTAAAGGTGTGCGCCACCACCGCCCGGCTAGTTTTGTCTTTTTGTGGTTTGGGTATCAGGGTAATTGTAGCCTCATAAAAAAAGTTTGGCGGGGCTGGAGAGATGGTTCAGCGGTTGGGAGCACTGGCTGTTCTTCCAGAGGACCCGAGTTCAATTCCCAGCACCCACATGCTGGCTCACAACCATCTGTAATGGGACCTAATGGCCTCTTCTGGCCTGCAGACCAGTCATACAGAAAATATAAATAAATTAAAAAAACCTTTAAGAATTAAAAAAAGAGTTTGGCATTCTATTGTGTGGAATAATTTGAGGAGTATTGGTATTAGTTCCTCTTTGAAAGTCTTGTAGAATTCTGAGCTGAAACCATCTGGTCCTTGGCTTTTTTTGGTTAGGAGACTTTTGATGACTGTTTCTATTTCTTCAGCAGTTATAGGTCTGTTTAATTTGCTTATCTGGTCTTGCTTTAATTTTGGTAAGTGATATTCATCCAGAAAGTTGTCCATTTCCTTTAAGTTTTCCAATTTTGTGGAGTACAGGTTTTCAAAATATGACCCGATGATCCTCTGTATTTCCTCCGTGTCTGTTGTTATGTCCCCCTTTTCATTTCTGATTTTGTTAATTTGGATATTCTCTGTCTGCCTTTTGGTTAGTTTGGATAAAGGTTTGTCTATTTTGTTGATTTTCTTGAAGAACCAACTCTTTGTCTCATTGATTCTTTGTATTGTTTTCTTGTTTCTATTTTGTTGATTTCAGCTCTCAGTTTGATTATTTTCTGCCATCTAGTTCTCTTAGGTGAGTTTGCTTCATTTTGTTCTAAAGCTTTCAATTGTTCTGTTAATTCACTAGTGTGGAATTTTTCCAGCTTCTTTATGTAGGCATTTAGTGCTATGAACTTGCCTCTTAACACTGCTTTCATTGTGTCCCATAAATTTGGGTATGTTGTGTGGTCATTTTCATTGAATTTTAGGAAGTCTTTAATTTCCCCTTTTATTTCTTCTTAACCCATTGATGATTCAGATGAGCACTGTTTAATTTCCATGTGTTTGTGGGTTTTCTAGAATTGGTATTGCTATTGACTTCTAGTTTTAAAGCATGGTGATCCTAAAAAGTACATTAGGTTATTCCAATTTTTTTGTATTTGTTGAGGTTTGTTTTGTTACCGAGTATGTGGTCAGTTTTTGAGAAGGTTCCATGAGGTGCTGAGAAGAAGGTATATTCTTTTCTGTTTGGATGGGATATTCTATAGATGTCTGTTAAGTCCATTTGAGTCATAACATCTGTTAGTTCTCTTATTTCTCTGTTCATTTTTTGTCTGATTGACCTGTCCAATGGTGAGAGGGGAGTGTTGAAGTCTCCCGCTATTTGTGTCTGGGGTTTAGTATATGATTTAAGCTTTCGAAGTGTTTCTTTGATATATGAGGGTGCCCTTGTATTTGGGGCATAGATGTTCAGTATTGAAATTTCCTCTTGATGGATTTTTTCTGTGACTAATATGAAATGTCCTTCTTTGTCTCTTTTGACTGATTTTAGCTTGAAGTCTATTTTGTTAGCTATTAGGATAGCTACACCCGCTTGTTTCTTAGGTCCATTTGATTGGTTTATTTTTTCCCAACCTTTTACTCTGAGACGATGTCTGTCTTTGAGGTTGAGATGCGTTTCTTGTATGCAGAAGGGATGGATTCTGTTTTCATATCCAAACTGTTAGCCTCTCCCTTTTTATGGGTGAGTTGAGTCCATTTACATTAAGGGATATTAATGACCAGTGGTTGCTATCTCCTGTTAATTTGGTTTTCATCGTTGGTGATGTTATTTTGTGCATTTTTTTTTCTTCTTTGGGATTTGCTGTAATGAGATCATCAATAGTCTGTGTTTTTGTTGGTGTAGCCATCTTCCTTGGGTTGGAGTTTTCCTTCTAGTATTTTGTGTAGGGCTGGGTTTGTGGTTAGGTATTGGTGAAATCTAGAATTGTCATGGAATATCTTGTTTTGTCCTTTTATGGTGATCGACAGTTTTTCTGGGTATAGTAGCCTGGGCTGGCATCTGTGGTCTCTCAATGTCTCCATAATGCTTGACCATGACCTTCTGGCTTTCATTGTCTCCACTGAGAAGTCAGCTGCAATTCTGATAGGCCTTCCTTTATATGTTTACTTGGCCTTTTTCCTTTGCAGCTCTTAATATTCTTTCTTTACTCTGTATGTTTAGTGTTTTGATTATTATGTGGCAAGAGGATTCTTTTTTTTGGATCTAGTCTATTTGGTGTTCTGTAAGCTTCTTGTATCTTCATAGGCATAACTTTCTTTAGGTAGGGAAAGTTTTCTTCTATGATTTTGTTAAATAAATTTTCTGTGCCTTTGAGTTGAACTACTTCTTCTTCTTCTTCTTCTTCTTCTTCTTCTTCTTCTTCTTCTTCTTCTTCTTCTTCTTCTTCTTCTTCTTCTTCTTCTACACCTATTTAAGATTTGGCCTTTTTATGTTGTTCCATATTTCATGGATATTTTGGGTTAAGCTTCTGTTAGATTTAATGTTTTCTTTAACTGATGAGTCTATTTCCTCTATTTTATCTTCAGCGCTTGAGATTCTCTCTTCCATTTCTTGTATTCTGTTGTTCATACTTGCATGTGTGGTTCCTGCTCTTTTTCTCATGATTTCTGTTTCTATAATTCCTTCAGCTTGTGTTTTCTTTATTTTTTCTATCTCAGTTTTTAAGTCCTGAATAGTTTCTTTTATATGTTTGAGTTCTTTTTCTTGGTTTTCTTTAAATGATTTGCTGATATCTTCCAATTTTTTGTTTTTTCCTCCATTTCTTTAAGGTAATTTCTCATTTCATCTTTAAGAGTTCCAAACATTCTCTCAAGGTTATTTTTTAGATCATTTTCTTCTGGTTTCCTCCATATTTGGTTGTTCAGGTCTTACTTTTGTAGGGTCTTTAGGTTTTACTGGTATTGTGTTGTTCTTTGTGGTGTAGCTTGTGAATCCTACCTTTTCTACTCATCTTTTCCTCTAATAGGTGTGGTTGGGGCTGTCTGAGATTCTATTGAATAATCTTCTAGGTGCCAGTGAATCCAAAGCTCAGATGGTTTTCCTCGTGATACAGTCAGTGTCACACTTCTAGTTACCCCGTTGGTTATTTCTGTTCCTGGAGGTATCTCAGTGTTTTGGTCTGCTCCTTTGGAGTTTGCTGTCTCGGGCCTCTTTTGGTCTAGGCTGCTGGCTTTGATCTGTTTCTGTAAATCTTGGTCTGGATCTCCTCTTGCAGAAGTCCCTGGCTTGGAGTTAGACCTGTTCTGGTGTCTATTGCTGACTCTGGATCTATCCATCCTTGGAGTCTAGTTCAGTTCCACTCCTGTGGAATTTGTTGCCCAAGGTGGATTCCTTGCCTCAGGGCAACTTTGGCTTAGGTCACCCGCTTTTACCTGTATCTGTAAATCCTAGTCTGGGTTCCCTCCTGCAGAAGTCTGTGGGTTGGAGTTGGACCTGGAAAGGTTTCTGGTTCTGGTTTACTGCCTGGGAGGTTCTAGGCTCGGGTGCGCCCGAACCCGCAGAGGACCTGCTTACTTCCTCAGAGGTCTCAGACTTGCGCTGGGATCCGCAGGGGTTCCAGGTTCCTGCCTATTCCTTTTGATGTCCCAAACCAATGCCCGAACCCACAGAGGGCCTGGCTAAGCCTACTCTCTCTGAGGTCCCAGACTCGAGCCTGGCCCCTCTGAGACCTCTATTCCGTCAGAGGACCCAGGTTCACTCACACCCAGGCTGACGGAGGTCCTGGCTCTGGCCTAGTTCCTGGGAGGTCCTAGACTCTCGCCCAGACCCACCGGGGTGTTGGCGTAGGTCTACTCCCTTGAGGTTCCTGGATTCACGTCCAGACCCTCAGCAGTCTCTGGCTCTGGCTCACTCGCTCAGCAGTTACTCCCTTGTACCTGTTCCGGTGGAGATCGTTGGCTCTGGATCTGGTCGCTGGTTCAGTCCTGATTCGCTCGTGTCCTGGGACCGAGTTTGCTCCTGGCTTCTGCTCCTGGTGGAGCTTGTTCTCTCTGTGTCTTAGGTAACTAGTTCAGTCCCACTCTGGTTCCGGTGGAGGTCTCAGACTCTGAGTCAGGTCGTTGGCTCAATCCTGGTCTGCCATTATCCCAGGACTGAGTTGGCTCCCAGGGCTGGATTTGCTCCTGGCTTTTGCTCCTGGTGGAGCTTGTTTCCTCCCGAACTTAGGTTTTCTACAACAGATCAAGGGAAGGAACACTTGAGAGTTGTTCAGGGTTGTTGGACACCTCCCCCCCAGGTGACAGTAGGGAGCTTTGCAGGTGTCCTGCTCATGGGAGGGGATGGGACTGCTGCCTAGACTGGGTCTCAGCAAACCCCTTCCTGGGGAAACAACACGATGTTGCAATAAAACTTTATTTGGATCAGCTCATTAGATGGCCTTCAGGAGTTAGGGCCACTGAGATCCTGATTTCAAAATCATAGGAAGTGTCTGCCAGGCCATATGTGTGCTGCTTCTAACACTGCTTCTTAGCCTCTGTGTTTTGTGTTCAGGACTTGAGCATCTGTTGTGGGCAAAGGCCTGGTGGCCTACTTTGTGCTGCCTTCATTCTAGATCATCCGGTTGGGAACAGGGTAGCACTCAGCATGCTGACACTGGTCCAGGGATGAGTTCCTTGCTCTGTCTGGAGTCAGACATAATGCTTCCATCTGGGCCACCAAAAAGGGAGACGAGAACAGAGAATGACTCCCTGAAGTTGTGTTTGAAGGCTCTGTTATTGGGGACTGGGTGGGACTCAGGGAGTTAAGAGTCTGCTCAATCTCTAAAGAGACAGTCATTGACCCTAAATCCTCTCATCAGCAAGCTCAGGCTGGAGACATTATTAACCCAAGTTATCAGTGAGGAAATTGAGGTACATTGTAATCTACTCTCAATATGACCCCCATCTGTACTATTTTGCCCTATTTCAGAGGTGGATCAGCTAAGCAGCATATGATATTAGTTGTCCTTTCCTAAGATGGTGGGCACAGGTGGGCTTATATGCTCCCACATGCATCCAGAGTCTGTCCTCCCTTGCTATGACGTTTGGTTTCCAGAAGTGGAGGGATAAAGACATATTTCTTGGGTGTGACTCCAAAGTCCTGTCCTGTCAGCTCTCTATCAGTGTTATACCACCCCATGGTGTAACCAGACCAAGCACCTGTGGCAAAATGCTTCAACCTGTTTTGCCTCAGTTTTTATGTGCAGAGTGGCTGCTCATGTGGCCCCACACCATGGCACCATGAAACAGCCTGTTTCATGTTTACGGCATGCCTGTTTGCTTTGGTTTTTCAAGACAATTTCTTTGTATAGCCTTGGCTGTCCTGAAACTCATTCTGTAGACCAGGCTGTCCTGGAACTAGCAGAGTTCCGCCCGTCTCTGCCTCCCAAGTGCTGAAATTAAAGGTGCACCACAGCCACTCAGTGGGCATGCCTGTTTACGGCCGCAGTCATCTGGCAGATTCCAAGGATAGCAGGTGTTGAGCCCTGTCATAAACCCCAGCCTGTGCCTTGCTGCTCCACTTGCCCTGACCTCCTTCCAAGGGTATAGTTTCAACTGCCCAAGCCTTTTGTCCTTCTTACCCTCTACCCCCACCATTGCTCATGCTGTTCCATTACCCGAGGCCACTATTCCCACTATGCTCAGTTTGGAAATTTGTCTGCTAGGGCTGCTGTAATTTTTTTTCCTACCCAGAGCTTCTCTTTTCCCATCCCAGCCACATTTGACAGACCCACTAGGGTCCTGTAGCCTGTAATGTCCCATCTCTGAGGATGATCCTGCTGCTGAAGTCATGATTGGCCTGGTTTCTTGTAGGCATAGATGATTGCACCATGGGTACATGGGTGTGGCTGACCTTGAAGCCAGCGTCTCAGGGTGCTACTGTTAGACAGAAGGAAACATGGGCTGTGTTTCTCTTAAAGGCACCTGACTAGCCATGACCTCATGCTTCATCTCTCCTGGCCTTGTTGGGTCTTGATGAACCTAGACAACTTCAGAGCAGCAGGCAGGATGTGGGCCAAGAGCCTGTGTTGAGAACTGAATCTGCCTGAATAGCCCATAAGCGACATCACTGCTGCTCCTCATAGCACAGATTGTCCACCATCCTGTGGTTAAGACTGGAGAAAAGCTGGCCTTCTATATCCCTGTCTTCCTTCCTTGGAGCAGCTGGGGAAGTTTGTGGAAGGGTCAGATTAGAAGCTATATCTGGGGTCCAGGGGAGGATTCTGACACCAGGGTGGTAGACAAAGGCTCCCATCTCTTGGGGGTACTTCCTAGAAGGTTCACAAGATGAGGCAGGGAAATCTACAAAAACATCTATGGCTGTTCCCCACCAACCTCCAGGTCAGACAGGAACTCCTTTCCAGGGAGCACTTCCTCAAGGAAGGATGGAAGGGAGCCTGCACAACCAATAGGATGGGAGGATGATTCTGGGTGCAACAGGATTTGAGATGGATTTGAAAGATTGCCTAAGATTGGATGCAAGTGTGGTCTGAAAGGGTCAAAAGCATTATGATCAGACAGACACGACCACCTCTCTAACCCTCATCCTCCTAGCTGGAGATGGTGGCTACAGAAATGGGCTATGTCTGGTAGGTTCATACTCTCCAGGTGAGGGGTACAGCACTTCAGAAACAGCCCTGCTGTTTCCTTAGGCAACTTTAGTGAGCTTCATGCATGTTAGGGTATTCAGTATAAATTTTATGTAAGCATATGTTCATGAGACCATCAGCAAAATCAAGGTAATGAATTTGTCCTGTGTCCTCTGTAGTCCTCTTCACCCCAACCACTGCACCTCTGTTTAGTTTGCATTTCTAGACTTTTACATAAAGGGAATTAAACAGTCTATCTTTTTCCTCTAAGGTGATTTTGAGGTATATCTTTGATGTGTCAATTCTTTTTTATTGAGAGTAGTACTTCATTATATGGATGTACCATATTTATTTAAAATTGTTAAATCTATTGTATTTGTGTGTTCAACTTTGTAGAACTGACTTTCTCCTTCCACCTTTATTTATGTGGATTCTGGGGACTGGACTCAGGTTAGTAGACTTGAATGGCGAATGCTTTTACTTACTGAGCCATCTCTCAAGGCCCTGTACTTTAAAATAATGGAAAGCTGGGATTACAGATGCATACACTGCCACATCTGGCCTTTATGTAGCTTTAAGCAATTCAAACTCATCTCTTTATTATTACATGACCAGTATAGTACCCACTGAGCCATCTCCCCAGCCCCTGTGGGTGTTCTTTTTCCCATCTTTATTGCCGATACTGTTCCATCTTCCTGCCTTAGCCTCCTGGTAGATGGGTTTACATGCATTCGCTGTTGACTGCCATGCTCAGATCTGATATTCTCTCTCACTCTCTTCTGTCTCTGTCTCTGTCTCTGTGTGTGTGTATGTGTGTGTGTGAGAGAGAGAGAGTGAGAGAGAGCACATAAAGCTTGGTCAGGTCAGTTAATCTGTCTCTCTCTATGCAATGAAGTGCCTTTAGGTCATGGGAGCAGGTGGGGATAGTCCTCCTCTTTCAAAGTCATTTAGTCTGTTCTAGATCCTTTGAATTGCTGTATGAGTTTTAGAATGAACTGATCAGTTTTCTACCGAAAGCTGCTGGACCTTTGGCATTGTGAGTTGATAGATAGGCTCCTTGAAAGGGTTGCTCTCTCAGGTTTGTTAGGCTATGCTTTATTATTTGTTGGTTTGTTTCATTTGGGCCCTTCCTTTGGCTGCCTTTTAGAGTTGGTTGATCCTTCAGATGCACAGTGTGTCTACTGTCGACCCTGCCTTCTCCAGAAGTTTATTGGCATCTTTTATGTCTTCCGTTTGTTCTTTGCTTCTGAGTTGAAGATTTGGTTCTGGTACTTGACTCTCAGCTTCTCCGCTCTTCTGGGCCGCTCAGGGCTGTGTGCTGTCTACTGATCCTTTTTTCATTAGGTCTTCACCGTGGAGCTCACCTGTTGGCATATGGATGTGTTTGTTTCCCTTAATGTGTTCTGAGCTTTGTTCTAGAATGTAGTAGCTTGGAAATGGATTAATCCTTTCATGGTCTGTCTTTACGCTTTGCTCTGCTATGCTAATCAGCATGTAATCCAGGCTGATTCTGCCAGGCCCCAGACATTTTCTCCTCATGCCTGTGAATCTGGCTAGTGGGAGCAGGCTTGTTTTCAGACTGTCGGGGATTTTTCCTGCTCTCCTGTATGGTCCTTTTCCTTGGCTTCCTCAGCCGTACACTGACCATCCTAGTGAAAACGTATTCTAGTCCTTACTCTAACTGCCCTTACTTCCCTGTCTGTAGTCATCTGCTTCCACAGGCCCTGCCATGCGCCTCCGTCCTCTGCCCTATGCCGCGCCCTGAAGCTCCTGAAGGGATGAGAGCTGTTGCAGGATCCCCTCATCCTGTCATTTTACCTGGTACCACAGACTGGAAACTGATGCTTGCTGCTTTGTCATACTTAAAATCATTTGTTTGCATATGTATGTAGGCACATGCCACATGCCTGGCAGGCATATGCCATAGTATGCATGTAGAAGTCATAGGGCAACTTTTGGGAGTCAGCTCTCTCCTGCCACATGGGTCTTGAGTTTAATACTTAGGTTGTCAGACTTGACTGCCATATTTTTACCAGTTGAGCCATCTCACCAGCCCTGTTCCATAGACTGTTCCTATGTTTTCCAGTTTTTAGTTTCCCACACAGGCAATGGAGTCTGTCCCTGTGACTGTGTGTCTTCTCAGCTGGAGGTAGATGTCTTCATCACAGTGTGTTTGAAAAGCTGCCCAGGACTGCTCCTGTGCCCTAGGCTGGTAGCTTGGGTGGAGGAAGAGTTGGGGCCCAGGTTGGCAGGCCTGGGCTTGAATATTGTATCACAGTGCTTAGCCATCACACTTTGGGGAAAACTCCTTGCCCCAGCTCCCAAGTTGACAAGTGTATCCCAGGCAGCCACAGGAGCTGGACTCTTCAGTTCAGTCCCAGAGCCCCAAGTTGGGGGCCAACTTGGTGTTTGGTTTTCTGTGTGTTTTATGGTGGATAGGCAGCAAGGGTCAGGTGCTGTGTAGGTAGCAATGTGTGTCAGGGTGGAGGCGAACAGACTAGAAATCACAAAGCTGAGCTGCTCTGATTTGTGTAGAATGGATGCTGTGTTGGAGAACCAAGAGCATATGGGTAAGGCTTGGCCATCTTGTGAGGGAATCCATAGATTACTGCAGGAGTGTTACACTGTGAGCCCCAGATTACCCCTCCACACACACTTCAGTGCCAGCCCTGGTTTACTGGGCTGTGTGTCCTCTGGCCCATTGTGAGGCCTTCCTACAGTATCTTGGACACAGCATATGCCTTGACTAGACCCTGCTCCAATCTGCCAGTTCCCTATCAGGATGAAAATTAATTGCTTTCTGCATTTTCATGTGTTATTATTAGAAACTGCTCAACTCAGTAACTTCCGTGTACAATGTGGCTTTGTATGTTTTGCTCATTGTTTTCTTGGACTGAGTTCCTAGACTTGTGAAGTAAGAAATGAAAGAAAATAGCCCTTTTCTGTTTTAAAACAAGTGAAAACCGTCATTTTATTGTTCTTCAGTAACTCTTCTCTAACGTTCTTGCCATGAGCCACGGGTCCTAGGAAGAGTCAGGAAAGGAAGGCAGAGTAGACGGCACAGCCCCTCAGTGGACTGTGTAACAGAGGCCAGGCTAGGTAGGGTATGGATTCCACACAGCTGCTGGCCTCAGTGGGTGACTGACCTGGTGGTGTTGGTAAGGCCAGTACTTGTTGCTCTCTTACTTGGTAGGTTTTCTTCCTGAGTCCTAGGGCCTGACACCCAGTGTTTGAAACATGCAGATACACGCATCTCTGGGCCTATGCACCCTGAGGTGGCCACTCTAGCTAGTTGTTACTGTGCCCTGTTCTTAGGACTGGGAGCTCTGGTTGCCCAGCCCTGGTTTGTCCCAGAAGAAACGAAGGATGATTTGACATCAGGTAGCAGGATGGGGCGGCTCCTTACCCTTTGCGTGTAATGGCTGGCACAATTTTGTAAACCTGGAATGTATGTTGGGTGTGCTGCTCTAGGGTTGTTTCCCATTAGCTTGTCCAGGCTCACAATCTAAACCACTTATTTCCTGGTCCTGGGAACTTTCCAGCTGGTATACATCATCAGGCCTCAAACTTTGTCCCTTCTATAGGAAGTTCCACCTATGTTTGTGGTCCTGTATTCTTCATTTTCCTTTCTGTCGTTCCACATAATGATGCTCCGAAGACTAGTTTGGTTCCACTGTGATGAAACATGTACCTGCCATGTGCCTCTCAGTATGTGTTTTAACATATGCACAACACAGAACTGCTTCACAGGTCAAGGCCTTTGTGTTTCTTATGATCTTGGGTATCCATTGCTTTGTGGCCCCAGGACAGCTGTCTCATGAATGTCTTTTCTCTCCGTGCAGGCATTTGGCCAGGCACACACAAACCACAAGAAGGTGGCTGCTGATGGTGAGAGCCGGGAGGAGAGCCTGATCCAGGAGTCAGCCTCCAAGGAGCAGTACTATGTGCGGAAGGTGCTGGAGCTGCAGACAGAGCTGAAGCAGCTGCGCAATGTCCTCACCAACACTCAGTCTGAGAATGAGCGCCTCACGTCCGTGGCCCAGGAGCTAAAAGAGGTAAGTGGCTGGGGGTGACGCCTGTCACTGTGACAGTGGGCTGTGTGGCTGCGGTCTCTCAGAGCTGAACACGCAAACAGTTCTGTGCCTGAATTATGCCCATCTCACTGCTGTCACGCATACCCTGAGCAGGCCCTGACCAGCAGGAAGGAATATCAAAGTAGAGCACCTCAGCCTGAACGATGAATGACCCAGCTTGTGATTTGGTGGTCACGGGGACAGACATCAGCCAAGAGCCATAGGGAGTCTATGGCTCTCTGAGGTGGTTGAGGACCCATCGCTAAAAGTCTCCATGTGAACTACAATCCTGGTCGAGATCCACCTAGCCATGGTCTTGGGGGTTAACCTCAAGATCATTCTAGAGGCTTAGGATCACAGTGTCTTTAGCCCTTACTTGGAATAGAGTCTAGACAAAGCCTTGTCTTCAGTCTCTGAAACTCTGTGTAGGAGATACCCTGTCCATTCACTGCACATCCTCCAAGCTCTCTGGGCCCCAGTCCAGCTACGGAAGCTGCAGTAGATGTTCTCTCGGGGAAGCCAGCAGAGCACGGGGCATCAGGGTGTGCTGCAGTCAGGGCTGTGCACAGTAGGCCCAGGGACTCTGACCCTAGGGCCACCAATAGCAGGGAGCAGTCACTTCCCTGGTGTGGGGTCTCTGAGGTCTTGAGGAACTCAGTCTGAATAAGGGGTTGGGGGAAAGCAGCCTCTACTTCTGGAGCCCAGTGCATGATCTCATTTCCTCCCACAAGTATGGCTCTGGTGAGAGTGGAGGAGGGGCTGTCACTGAGGAAGAGAAGCAGCTCTGGTGACAATCCATCTGTCTACCCCTCCTTCCTGAAAGGCCAGTGCAGGGCTTTCTCCCACATTCAGCCCCTAGGCATCCAAGAAGGCTGGATGACTGTCCTGGGCCGGAAATGAGCTCAGTGAATTGAAGACAAGCAGGTCTGGGGTGGGGGAGAGATTCCTGTTGTTCCTGTTTATGCTTTAGGAGGAAATCCTGAGTCTCCCTACACACCCCTTAGCCGCCTTTTCTTTTGAGTGTTCCTTTCTCTGTCCACAGGTCTGTGGAGGCCCTCTGCAGCCAAGTCATAGACTGCCCTTCAGCCTTCTTCTGCACACCTGTCTGGGGTAGAGGTTCTGTTCTCACAACTGTGTCCACCCACTTTTAGGGTTGGTCTCTCCTCTGCTGTTGCTCCTAGCTTAGCATAATGGTTCCCTCATTGCCCAGCACTGGCCCCTTATAAGTTAGATTTGATTTTGCTGGCATTTGGTGATTCCTTATGACCTCTGTCCTACTACCCCGTCCCTAATAGCAACTCCTGTTTTTCCTCTCCTGTGACTTCCTGCTTGGGATGCAGTTCCCTCCAGGGCCCTGACTGCAGCACACCCTGATGGCTTCCCCGAGAGAACACCTACTGCAGAGGGTAGACTTCCGTAGCTGGACTGGGGCCTAGAGAGCTTGGAGGATGTGCAGTGAATGGACAGGGTGTCTCCTACACAGGGTTTCAGAGACTGAAGACAAGGCTTTGTCCAAGTCTGTTGTCTAAGTGAGGGCTAAAGTCAGTGTTAACTTTACAGTACCAAACAATTTTGTCCCTGTCAGATAGTTCTAATGTCTTAGACCCAGTCATTCTAATGACTCTTGGTCAGACATGAAGACACTGAGGTTTGTGGGAAGCAACTCTGGAGACTTGACGTGTGGTTGTTGTGCTGTGTGTAGGACCAGCAGTGGGCAGTTTGGTCAGGTTTTTTCTTGCTGGCTTTATCCCTAGAAAGTGGATGATCACTTGAGAAAAGACTTGTTGCAGACATGACACTGTTTCTCAGATGGATAACTTAAGGCCCAATAGTCCCAATAAAGGATAAGAGTTCTCCTCTAGGTGATAACGGATAAGCCCTGTACAAAGAGAACTGACAATCCCCCAACACAGTGGCCTCTTGAAGCAGGCAGTTGTCACATACTTCTTGCTGGTCAGGGGGTCCAGGTTAAGGAGAGCTGGTGGCTAGGACCTTAAATGGTTGGCCCTGAGCCCATATGCCCACTGTTTCCATGTGGGCTGGTCATCTGCGTAGAGCAGAACCTGTACCCTGACATCAGACACTCAGCCTGGGAGGAGGTTTTTCTGAGGGAAAACTAAACCCCTGTAGCTAGTTGGAGCCTGCTGGAGCTCTCAGGAGTTGGGCATGAGATGGGTGGAGGTGCCAGGCAGCAGACCAGCTGAACCTCTCTGCTAAGCCTGGCAGCTGAGGTTGGAAGCAGTCTCCCTAGAAAGAAAGTGTATGTGTTTGATTCCTGCTCTGTCAGCAGAGAAGGGGCAGTTAACCTGTCACGTGATGTTACCTTACAGCAGGTGACTTATGTGTCTGCACATTTCTCTGTGCTTGTCTTTCCACAAGGACACTCATCCACAGGCCCATGCAGGCCCATATACTCCACCAAAGGGAAACACTTCTTGGCTAGTACCCAGGATTCTGGTTCTAGCAGTAGACTCACAGAACATACGGGTACTGTTGTAGGGTCACAGCATTCCTTGTATGGCACTGGGCCTGGTTCTCTCAGGCTTCATCCTGGCCTTCTGCGTCCATTTCCAATTGTATAAGCTGCACTCTCCGTTCTAGCCATGTGGAAGCTACTACCACTGTGTCTCTTACCCCTGCCTTCTAGGTCTCTGATTTCTGCTGAATAGCCCTAGGATACTGGGGAGACTCAGCCCTTGCCCTCAGTTACCAGTCTACCTGAGGGCTTTGACCACATGGTCCCTCTTTGTACATGTTGGAATACTTTCTGCATAGCAAGCACTTTTGAGTTGGCTGAGAGAGAGCAGGAATTGGGATCATTTCTGGCAGAGAGAGAACATTTAGTAGTTACTCTCATACCCTTTGTGCTTTAGGTGGGATGAAAAGAGCCTGGGTGTGTTTCCATCTGCATAGAGCCCCAGGCTTTCAAGAGATCTGTTTGTGGTCCTACCTCCTACCTCCTTTGTAGCTGTGCTAGGGGCTGTTTCTCTTCTCTCAGCATGTATCTCCCTCACCATCTCCGCTCTTGTGATGCTCTGTCATGTTTTGATCTTCTCTTTCTCTTCCTGTGATATGTTTCTTCTGGTGTCAGTTCTGTTGCATCTTTCAGCCACTTAATGAGGGTGTCTATATTCATAGATTGTGAACTTAGTCTTACTTTTAAGTGCTAAGCATTTGTCAGTAGTGCTTGCTGTGTGACTCTCTTCCACTTTCTGTTGTGTTCTCCATCTCTACATTTTCTATGATATTTCATTTCACTAATCCAACATTATTGCTTATCTCCCTGCATGGCATCTTATGAGGCATATGTCCCTCAGATGAACACAGAAATGTGATCAGGGGCAATTCCTGTAGATGCTAAGAGGACAGAGCCGTGGACCTGGGCTTCTGGTTCAGGCTCTGGAGCAGGTGTGTTGTTGGTTGGAGGAGCCATCTGAGCATTAGGAACAGGGATTAGAAGCAGAAAGGGGGGTTGTTAGGGGATTTTATTCCAGGGGATATTGGTGTGAAATCGTCTTCACTTGTCACAGGGTAAGAGAGGGATGCAGCTGGTGGGCAGAGGTCAAGAAATCGCTAAACAACCTACAACATACAGGATAGCAACCACAGCAAAGAATGGTGTGGCCCTGAAAGTGTAGGAATGAGGCTCCTACGTCCCTGTGTACAGTGTGGGCAGTTGAGAGTTACCACAGTGGGTTTTATTGTTCTCCTCTTGGCCCTGCACTAGCCTTTCCCTGTGACAATCTTTCCAGCTCCTCACACTTGACTTGGAGACAGTAGCCAACTTTCAGCAGGTTTATTGAGGTGGTATACATCCTATATAGGTCACTTAAAAGTGTGCTCCATGCTCGCCTCTAATCCCTGTTCCTAATGCTCAGATGGCCTCCCAGACCAGCAACGTATGTGCTCCAGAGCCCTAAGCAAGAAGCCCAGGCCCCAGTTCTGTCCTCACAAGCACTGTCCCCTCAGCATTGACAGCATCTACATAGCTGTAGGTATGTGGACCATCCTACAGTTGTTATTCTTTTTATGGTGCTGGGGATCGAACCCAGGGCCTTGTATTCAGTGCCAGGCAAGCCTTCTGCCCCTGATACACACTTCCAGCCTTTCAGTTAATTTCAGAGTATTTCATCATTCCAAAACGAAGCCTGTTTTTCAGTTACTCCCACACCCCTCTTTAGCCCCACTAGTCTGCTTTCTGTGGCTGTGGATTGCCTGTTCTAGACCTTTCTTACAAATGAGTCATACAATGCATGGCCTCTTGTGACTGACTTCTTTGACTTAGCAGAATGTCTTCATGTTTCATTCGTGTTGTAGCAAGTGTCAAGACGTCATTCTTTAATGTGGCTGAATAATACTGCATTGTATAGATCCATGTTTTGTTTATCCATTCACTGGCCAATGGATACTTGGGTTGCATCCACCTTGAACACTGGGAACACTGATGTGCAGGGTTTTGTGTGGATGTGTTTCATTTCTCTGGTACAGACACTCTGTTTAACTGTTTGAACATCTGTAATTTATGCCACAGTGCTGCCCCACTTAGCAGTTCACCAGTCAGATGACCCCATCTTGCAGATGGAGAAAAATGGTCAGTGTTAGTAAGTGAAGTTCTTGCATTGTTTGACATGGGCATGTCCATGTCAGTTTCACTGACGCCTCACTCAGATCCTTCCTTGGGTGAGGCTTAGAGGGATGACAAACTCTTCCTATAGTCCAAGTGTGAATGCTGATGGTGTGTGCAAAAATGTTTCTCCCTGAAGACTGCTGCCCTTCACAGACTGCTCCTGCCTAGATTAGCTAACCCCGCCTCCTTCAGGCATGAAGTTCAGCAGTTCATTTGTGTATAATAAACATGCTGAGCTTCTAAGATGCTGTGACTTCTCCATCAGAGTGCAGATCACCCCATGCCAGCCTTTCTGTTTCTGTGTTTGTCATTTCTTCATTCCCTCACTACCCCAAGTAGGTCGGTTCCTGGAGTCTGCAGAGCTCAGCAGGGTTAGAGCAGGTTGAGTCACTTGCCTGAAGAAGTAGGAGGGATCTGTGCCTGCTTCGGTGGGGAGTGGTGTGGTGGTGTTCAGGTTCCAAAGAGGATGTGTGCAGTGTGGGTGGGGGAAAGGAGGAGATGAACATGATCTGAGGGTGAATCAGGATGGCTGCCAGCAGCATTTAATTGAACAAAGACTACGGCTTGGAGGTGGTGGCACACACCTTTAATCCCAGCACTTGGTAGGCAAAGGCAGGCAGATCTCTGTGAATTTGAGGCCTACCTGGTCTACAGAGCAAGTTTCAGGACAGGCTCCAAAACTACACAGAGAAAACTGTCTTGAAAGACAAAACAAAAAAAAGAAAAGAAAAAAGAAAATAGACTGCACCTTTTATATTCTGTGTTTGCACATAGGATTAAATGGGAGACAGGACATGTGAGGGGGGGATCAGGGACATGAGAGGGGATTGAGGATTCTAGCATTGACCTTGGCAATAGGCACCAATCACATATTAGTGGAAGAGCTGCGAGTTCCTCTTGCTAGAGATGAGAATGACTGCTTTAGCAAGCAGGAACTTTCCTCAAGGAGGGGGGCACCCCAGGGAATGGAGACCTTTATCCAAATGCCTGACCTTGGGAGAAGGACTTTTTCTGGGAGCAGATACAATGTCTTTAGTCTTACTATATGGATCTGTTCCCCTCTTGACGCTCCCAAAAGGGAAGGTCCTGATGTCTTACTCTTTTCCCATTATACCGTACCATTCTGATTGCTTTACACTTAATAACTGAACTCTTGCCTTTAATGGTCCCAGTCTCTGGATCTGAATTGTAGGCTTTTCCTCCTTGGGATCAGGCGTGTCTAGCAAATTTCTAACTTGCCTGTTTTTGGTGTCATTAGGAGGGCACAATGGAATTCCTGGTTCCACAGGGGCAGTGATTTTTTTTCTAAAGAATTTTGTTTAGATTGTACACATTTTTTTTAATTTTGTTTAAATTGTACACATTTTTATCCTTTACCAAAGCCCACACAAAATTTCCCTAAGGGAAAGCCATTAATATTGAGAATCATTAAAAATGAAAGTGAAGAGGTTCTGGAGAAGTGTGGTCTGCAGTGTGAAAGGCTGGAACTTCGTCCAGCAGCAGTGGTCGCCATGCAGTCCACATCAGAGCCGATCTGGCTGTGCTCTGCACAACCCACTGCCCTGGGCTTCTCCCCTCCAAGCAGCCGCACTGTTGTCCAGAGGGCTCACAGCCTGCCTGGCAGTACTGGGCCCCCTTATGCTACTTGAAAGCACACATGGTAGGGCCAGCTATAGAAGCAGCATACACAGCTTTTTCCTCTGCCCCTGCAGATCAACCAGAATGTGGAGATCCAGCGTGGCCGCCTGCGGGATGACATCAAGGAGTACAAGTTCCGGGAAGCCCGTCTACTTCAGGACTACTCAGAGCTGGAGGAGGAGAACATCAGCCTGCAGAAACAAGTGTCTGTGCTCCGGCAGAACCAGGCGAGTCTCCACCCTAGGGTCACCTGGGTCCTCAGTCCTTTCATCCACCCATCTTCTTTTCTGTGTCTTGTTCCACATATCTGAGGCCAGGGCCAGTAGTGCCTCCACAGTGGAGACAGGAATATGGCTCACAGCACCTAGTGCTCCCAGAGCACAGAACAAGGCCTGTGACTTTAGTATGACAATTTCCCAAGCCAAGTTTAGCATGACTCTTGCTGGGGAGTCAATTTCTGTTTAGCACAGATAGGGGTACTGATGACACACCAGAAAGTCCACTTTGGTGAACCATTAACAATGCTGAGCTTATTTACAGGGGCATGAGTAAGGGGTTCCAGGGGTGTGGGTGAGGGGTTCCGGGGGCGTGGGTGAGGAGAACTCATAGTAGCGTGGGTGAGGGGTTTCAAGGGTGTGGGTGAGGGGTTCCAGGGGTGTGGGTGAAGAGAACTCATAGTAGCATGGGTGCGGGGTTCCAAGGGTGTAGGTAAGGGGTTCCAGGGGTGTGGGTGAGAGGTTCCAGGGGCATGGGTGAAAAGAATTCATAGTAGCATGAGTGAGGGGTTCTAGGGGCGTGGTGAGGGATGCCAGGGCTGTGGGTGAGGGGTTCCAGGGGCATGGGTGGGGAGAACTCATAGGAGCATGGGCGAGGGGTTACCAGGATCGTGGGTGAAACCTCCAACAGTTGCTAGATGGACTTCTTTTTTCATTTAACCTTCTGCTTCCTGTCTACTCTAGCAACCTCTGAGATAGCTGTAAGGATTAGAAGTAGCCTGGGGTCAGGACACAGGAGGAAGGGAATGGCTGGACTCTTGGGTGAGGGTCTAACAGTGCTTTACCCCTTCCTTCTATGAGAGAATGTTTATAGGCCTGATCTTGTGAGGGTCTCCAAGCTGGGTAATCATGGCTGCTCTGATTTCGAGACAGCAAGGGCCATGTCATGTCCGGAGGACAGTATTCCACATCACCAAGGTATGGGGGAACTCAGATGAAGAGGGTGTACTAAAACCACCGGAGGAACACTGCCACGATTCTGCCTGTTGTAGGGATGAGAGATGTCCCCTCTGCCTGTGGCACAGATTAGGAGGTCCTCTTGGATGGGCGAGGGTGAGAACCCCCAGTACCTGAACATGCTTCCCATTCTCTAAGCTGTAGCCAACAGGGCCTTTTCTCACAGGAAATCCCAGACCTTACCTCCAAATGCCATGGATGCTGTCTTGCTTTCATTAGAGTCCCTCTATTACCCACATCATCTTATAGCTAAGGCCTCATCATTAGTGGACCCAGTGTTTGTGTCCTGCAGGAGGAAGCCCATGTGTCTGTGTAGAAGCTTCTGTGTTTGCAAAAGCAGGCAGGGGATAGATTCTGGTGCTGGGCAACCACAGGGGCAGGGCTCACTGCTCCATCCTGTAGCTCATAAGCGTGAGCTGCCATTGGGCATTGATTGGTACTGTTGCCCGCAGTGCTCTGAGCAGAAGAAAAGCCAAAGCTCAAGGAAACCCCGCACCTAGTGGAGCTACACCTACTCTGAGGTTCCTCACCCTCACTTGGGGCACTGGGATGTGGGTGCATTTAGAATGTTGTACCGGGTTTCCCTTCCTCCCCAAACCCAGAGAGAGTCCCTCATTGCTTCCTTCATATCACAGAGATGTTTTATATGAGCCTCACAGTAAGCATCAGCTCCCATCTACTCTGTTCACTCAAACTGTGTCATGTTAATAAGGCGGTTATGCCTTCCCACTCTCTCCCAGCTCCTCCAAGCTTGCATTCTGAGGAATTGGTGCTGAGGCATTCAGTCTTGAGGGGAAGTCCAGTTCCTTTGATTTAAAATATGATTCAAAATAATGGTCATAGCACACCACAAGGCATGCTTTAAAATAATGTGATTAGGGCCAGGCGGTGGTGGCACACCTTTAATCCCAGCACTTGGGAGGCAGAGGCAGGTGGGTCTTTGTGAGTTTGAGGCCAGCCTGGTCTACAGAACAAGTTCCAGGACAACAAAACAACAGAGAAACCTTGTCTCGAAAAACCAAAATAATAATATATGGTCAGGGCTGGTGAAGTGGCTCAGTGGGTAAGGGTGTTTCCCATGCAAACCTTGTGACCTGAGCCCAGTTCCCAGAACTCACATAAAGATAGAAGGAGAGAATCTCCACATTGCACAGTTGCGTGTGCACCCATACACAAACATCATGCACCATGCAGATGCATACACATTTAAAAGACAGATTTGTTTAGCTGTTAGTGTTAACTGAGTAATTTTATAGAATTTTAAATCAGTGCACACTAGTACTAATTTTCAGAAGTAGAATAGGAATCTGGCGGCTTCCATGTGAACCTGTAGCCATGGCATTGCATCCGTGCCACCTGATATGGGAAGTGGCCTTGGCTGCGGCCACTGCCCTCTCCTACAGGGTGGCATTTTATTCTGGGGTCTCCTTGTCCTTTGTGGTTGGGGGGTAGTCTTCTGGCACTGTCCTGATTTGTCCACTGAGTGGAGCCGCCACATCCCTTGACACTGGAGTATTTGTATTCCCCAGGTGGAATTTGAGGGCCTCAAGCATGAAATCAAGCGCCTGGAGGAGGAGACCGAGTACCTCAACAGCCAACTGGAGGATGCCATCCGGCTTAAGGAGATCTCTGAACGGCAGTTGGAGGAGGCTCTGGAGACGCTCAAGACAGAGCGAGAGCAGAAGAACAACCTGCGCAAGGAGCTGTCACACTACATGAGCATCAATGACTCCTTCTACACCAGCCACCTGCAGGTCTCCTTAGATGGCCTCAAGTTCAGTGATGATGCCGTCACTGCTGAGCCCAACAATGATGCTGAAGCCCTGGTCAATGGCTTTGAGCATAGTGGCTTGGTCAAATCCTCGCTGGACAACAAGACATCCACACCTAGGAAGGATGGCCTGGCTCCACCCTCTCCAAGCCTCGTTTCTGACCTGCTCAGTGAGCTCCACATATCTGAGATCCAAAAGCTGAAGCAGCAGCTGGTGCAGGTGAATAGGCAGGGCCTCGTGTTCCATCCTTCTCTGTCCCCATGCCTTTTGCATTCTGGCAGGACTGCATGTTCTGTGTAAGCCGTGCTTTTGTGACATGTGGCTGCCTTAAATTTACTCATACTGGCTTTAAATCCTATATCTTTACCACAAATGAAACTCTGTCCCAGAGAAGTAGGTTCCTGATTATTGTGTAAAGTTTAGTGCCATGGTACCCATGTTGCTCCCTTTGCTACCCATATCATGTCTGGGTGTGGTGACATGGCCCCTCGTGTAACTCCTACCCACAGGCCACAAACTGGAGTCTCAGCAGAGCCATACATTGGCACATTTGAAGGTTTACAGTGTGTTCCCCACAACACAAGAAAGGAAAGTGGTGGAGATCTGGGACACAGGGATCTTACCAGTTTGCCCTGGAGTTACACATTTGAAGCCCAGCTTCCCTCCAGCACATATAGAGTGAACCTTTATGAGCGATCACTTTTTTGGTCTTTGTGCTGAATTCTGTCCAATCTGCTGTCAGTAGTGGCATGACCATGGCCCATGTGGCATAGCGTGAGATCTGGCTGAGCCATCCTGGAGTCCTTTAAGCCTGTTGACCCTCTTTCCTGCTATGTTTACCTTTGCAGATGGAGCGGGAGAAGGTGGGCCTACTGGCAACACTGCAGGACACACAGAAGCAGCTGGAGCAGGCTCGGGGGGCCCTCTCTGAGCAACATGAGAAGGTGAATCGTCTCACGGAGAACCTTAGTGCCCTGCGGCGCCTGCAGGCTGGCAAGGAGCGGCAGACTTCCCTGGATAATGAGAAGGACCGTGATAGCCATGAAGATGGTGACTACTATGAGGTGGACATCAATGGGCCTGAGATCCTGGCCTGCAAGTACCATGTGGCTGTGGCTGAGGCTGGTGAACTCCGGGAGCAGCTCAAGGCATTGCGCAGTACACACGAAGCTCGTGAGGCCCAACATGCTGAAGAGAAGGGCCGCTATGAGGCTGAGGGCCAGGCACTCACAGAGAAGGTCTCTCTGCTAGAAAAGGCTAACCACCAGGACCGAGAGCTATTGGCCCATCTGGAGAAGGAGCTAAAGAAGGTTAGCGATGTGGCTGGTGAGACCCAGGGCAGCCTGAATGTGGCTCAGGATGAGCTGGTAACCTTCAGTGAGGAGCTGGCCAACCTCTACCACCATGTGTGTATGTGCAACAATGAGACGCCAAACCGTGTCATGCTGGATTACTACCGCGAAGGCCAGGGCAAGGCTGGCCGTACCAGCCCTGAGGGCCGCGGGCGACGTTCACCTGTCCTTCTGCCCAAGGGGCTGTTGGCCACAGAGGTGGGCCGAGCGGATGGGACTGGAGACAGCAGCCCCTCACCCAGCTCTTCACTGCCATCACCATTGAGTGACCCTCGCCGGGAACCTATGAACATCTACAACCTGATCGCCATCATCCGAGACCAGATCAAGCACCTACAGGCAGCGGTAGACCGTACAACCGAGCTGTCCCGGCAGCGGATTGCCTCACAGGAACTGGGCCCTGCCGTGGACAAGGACAAGGAGGCCCTCATGGAGGAGATCCTCAAGCTGAAGTCACTGCTGAGTACCAAACGGGAGCAGATCACCACCCTGCGCACGGTGCTCAAGGCCAACAAGCAGGTGAGATAAAGTGGGTGGGTGTCGTAGCAGGCCACTTGTTCGTCCCAGCTGCCCAGAACTGAAATAATAACCACATGGAAACTGTATTAATTAAAACACTGCTTGGCCCATTAGCTCTAGCTTCTTATTGGCTAATTCTTACATATTAATTTATCCCATCTCCATTAATCTATGTATCGCCACGTGTCAGTGGCTTACCGGCAAAGTTTTGGCATGTCTTACTCTGGTGGCAGCTCCATGGCGTCCTTCTGACTCTGCCTTCTTCCTCCCAGCATTCAGTCCAGTTTTCCCTGCCTACCTAAGTTCTGCCCTATCAGCAGGCCAAGGCAGTTTCTTTATTCATTAATGGTAACAGTACACAGAGAGGACTCCCACATCAGGTGGAGCACCAGAGCCCACTGGGAGGCTGCCTCCTCCACTTGTTGCAGGGCCCACAGGTCTGTGCCATTGTGTTGTTGGTTTAGTCTCTTGTTGTCCCCTTTCTCAGGGCTCCCAGGCGAGGTGGAGTGACTGTTGGCATTAGAGGGCTCTCTAATCAGAGCTGCTCCTGACCACTTTACAGAGTTTCTGATGCTGAAGGAACAAAGCCATGGCCCAAGTGCCCCAAGGGGCATGGTGCAGGACTTTGTGAGGACAGGCTCTTTGATACATCATTCTTCCTTGCTAATCAGAATCAGAGGGTAGGACTCATTGAGGCAAGCTGACCCCCAGTAAGCATGGCTATCATTTTGTCCCCAAGACTGCATATGAGAATTCTCTGCGTGCAGAGAATTTTTCATGGGCAGCAGCCCCACCTTGGACCCAGGGTTCCCATTGTAAACTCAGAACTTCCCTTGAGCAGCTTCACCCCTACCTACCACTTTATACCTTTTTGTCCCCCAGACAGCTGAGGTGGCCCTCGCCAACCTGAAGAGCAAGTATGAGAATGAGAAGGCCATGGTGACCGAGACCATGATGAAGCTGCGGAATGAGCTCAAGGCCCTCAAGGAAGATGCAGCCACCTTCTCCTCCCTGCGTGCCATGTTTGCCACCAGGTAACTCCACCACTAGTGGCCTTCTCTCTTCTGCAGCTTCTCCCTGGCTGGAGCTTTTTCCTAAAGCCTGTAGGCCTGCTGGTTCAGGCTCTAGCACTATCAGGCGCCCCAGTACAGCTCAGGATTTGGTAATTACAGCCCCTGGCCCAGCCCATCACATATGTGGGGCTGCCCTCCTTGCCTGGCTCAAGTTGGTAACAAGGGAAAGCAAGGAGATGGAAAGACTGCACCACCAGGGTCCTCAGCCTTCTGTGTATCATGTAGGCAGGTGCCCACATCTGGTAGATACCACTTAGGCAGACATTCAGCAGAGGTATGCATGCATTTCCCTGTTCCTGTGGCCCCCAGAAACTTGGCTCAAATTTCACTATTAATGAACCTGAATGCTCAATTTGTGTTGCTTTGAGCATAGGAGACTTAGAAGCAGAGGGCCAAGAAGAGTGAGCTTTGGGGACAGGGGCTAGCACTCTTGGTTCTAACTTTGTTCCAGTGGTGGTGAAGGCCCAGACTAGTTTGTTAACTCCTCTTCCTATGACAGGACTGTCAGGGGTTTCAACTCAGCTATTTGCCATCCATTTCCAGCTCCTGGGAGGTGTGCAGCTTTCCTTCCTCTCCCATGAGGGATCTTTGTGGCCTGGGAACCCCTTAAGGGTTGTATAGGCTTCCAGGCTGGGAAAGAACAGTCTTAAGGCTGGAAGGCCTCTGCCTATCACCCTTCAAAGTCAGGTGCTGCCACCAGCTGGTGTAAGTTGGGATGACATTGTGGGGACGGCAAGGCTGAGAACTGAACTTGGTAGACCTGGCCCTTTCCTGTAGAGTGTGGAGAAGCTGAGCTTCAGAGGCAGACAGGATGGGCCAGGGTTCTGCTCCTTTCCTCTACCTGGCTGCTCCCAGTGTCTTAGAATCCCTCCAGGTAGGCCCCTGCCAGGGCAGCAGAGACAAGAAGAGTTCCAGGATTTCTCTGGAAGTTTCCTCTACTGGAGCTTAGAATTTTTTTTTTTTTTTTTTTTTTGATATGGTCTCACTATGTAGCCCTGGCTGGCCTAGAACTCAATATGTAAACCAGGCTGTCCTTGAACTCACAGAGATCTGTCTGCCTCTGTCTCACCAAGTGTTAAAATTAAAGGTGTGCTCTCCATACCTGGTTTAGAGAGGGTTTCTACTGCTGTAATAAAGCAGTATAGCCCAAAGCAACTTGGGGAGAAAAGTGCATATTTTATCTCATAGTTTGTAGTCGGTCATCTGGGGAAGTCAGAGCAGGAACTCCAGGCAGGAACCTGCATACAGGACATCATGCGGAGGCCGTGGAGGAGAGCTGCTTACTGACATGCTCTCATGGCTGGCTCAGTCTGCTTTCTTATAGCACCTAGGACCACCTGCCCAGGGATGGCACCACCCATGGTGAGCTTGGCCTTCCTACATCAATCACTAATTAAGAAAATGCATCAAAGGCTTGCACACAGGCCAATCTGGTGAAGGCATTTTCTCAGTGGAGGTTCTCTCTTCCCAGATAACTATGCTGGTGTCAGATTGGCATAAAAACTAGCCAGTACACTGCACTCCTTCTGCCCACTCCCCAAACACACACACAAAAGAAAAAAGCGCAGTGACTCAGAACTGGAGGTAGAGTTAAGGGCTACTCTGTTTGGGCACTGCCTCTCTGGTCCTGGTCATGGCCTTGTTCTGAAGGAGCCTTTGCTAAAAGAAACCCAAACAAGCCTCCCTAGCCCTGGCTCAAGCTCTGTCTGAGAGACACTCTGGAGTGGGGTGCCTGGGACCTGCCTTTCCTCTTCTGAGCCTTTCAGTTGTGCTGTCTCCACAGATGTGATGAGTACATCACACAGCTGGATGAGATGCAGCGGCAGCTGGCGGCTGCAGAGGATGAGAAGAAGACCCTGAACTCTCTGCTGCGCATGGCCATCCAGCAGAAGCTGGCGCTCACCCAGCGGCTGGAGCTGCTGGAGCTGGACCACGAGCAGACCCGCAGGGGCCGCAGCAAGGCCCCCCCCAAGGCCAAGCCAGCCACCCCGAGCGTAAGTCACACCTGTGCCTGTGCCAGCGAGAGGGCGGAGGGCGCCGGGCTGGCCAACCAGGTGTTCTGCAGCGAGAAGCACAGCATTTACTGTGATTAGGGCTGTGGGGCGCTGCACGCCGCTAACGTCTGCTTCACCTCAACTAACCCAGTTGCAGTGGGACAGCAGTGCTAGGCCGGTCTTAACGTGACTAACTCACGGAGGGCAGCATGCCAGGCGAGTGGCAGCACTGGGACACATCTGTCACCAGGACACTTTGAGCTTTGTGTTGCTTCTCGCCCCACAACCCTCTCAAGGGTATCCTGTATCAGTTGCTGTCTTTTGGGGTGGTGGTATCAAAGGTCTGGGTGGAGCTGCTCACCTTTGGTAGGACAGTGAGGTGAAGTGATTTTCAGGGTCCCCAGGCACCATTAGGAGAACCCGAGGTAGAGTCCTTCCCTGGGCACATGGGCAGAATCTGAGTTGAAACTTGCATGTTCCTCGCATGTGTCTAATATCAGCGCTTGAAAGCAGTTTTATGAGACTCGAGCCTCTGTTGTAGGAGCAGCCCAGGTCAGCTCTCTGTGGCTGGCGTGGTCTCATGGAAAGAGTTCCCTGTATTTTCTGCAGCATCTCACTGCGAACCATATTATTCAGGACAGAAGTGCAGAACTTCCTCCAGTCCCAGAGGGAACTGACCCCAGAGGCTGCATGAGACCCCCACACTTCAGACACAAATAACCATAGCCCAGGAGGACAGAGCTTGGCTGCTTAGGGACTCATCTCTGAGATCTGCATGCTGCTCTGCCCTGTGAAGTGACAAATTGGCAGGGCCTGAGGTCCTAGGTTTTCTTTTTTTAATGAGAAAGTGTTCCAAGTGCCTGGCCAGACCATGGTCCTTGGTGCAGCCTGTTCTTTGGTACCTGGAGACCCATAGCCCATGCTCGGGTCTTTTCCTAGAAGTTGTCAGACCCAAAGAAGCAGTGTTTGGAGAAGTGCTGGTGAGCTCTGCCAGGTTGCACTGGTACAGCAGAGCCCAGCTGTGTGCTAGAAGGACTTCCTGTGGGCCCGGAGCTGTGCTCAGGACCGGCCGGTAAGAGTCATGTGGTTCTCAGTGCGATTTGGGGGTGCTACAGAAGGAAGAAAGGCCACCAAGGGCTCCTTTTCCAGAGGCTCTGTCAGTGCAGAACTGTGGCATCAAGTGTTTGCTTTAGTGTGCTGTGAAGCAGGACTCTGCTCAGTATTTCTCTCCCAGACTTCCATCTCCTGTGACAGCTGCTTGTCTGTCACCCTGTGGACAGGTATCTTTTACAGTTTGGAACACAGCATTTCATTTGTGGAACACAGCGTTGGTCCCCAGCATGGGACCCTGTGGTCTCTCAAACAGCTTTCTCTTTCTTCCCTCTGTTTGGTGCCTAGGTTGTTCCAGGCTCTTTCAGAGTCTAGGCACCACACAGTCGTGCACTGAGGGTAGAATAGGCCACATGTGTCCCTTGCATGTCCATCCTGGGAATGGCTGCCCGCATGCCCACCCACCTTCTGCCTTTCCTTTTCTTTGGGCCAGGACACAGCTTCCCTTCCATCGTCTGGGGCTTTGCAGGCACTTGGAGTCCCATCCCCTAACACACACGCAGGCCTCCTCTGCCAACTAATTTGCTCGCTCACTCTCAGAACAAGAGCTTTAGCGTTAAGTGGTATGGAAGTGGCAAGTGACTGATTTCTAATGCTGTCTTATTTTCTCCTGTTTTCAGCTGTAGAGTAGCTGCTGGGAGGATGTGGCCACCGGCCCTGTCACACTGCAGCCCCCTCCCCTCTCCCCTCCCATGGCCTATGCAGAGGAAGGAAGGGCAGCCTAAAGTCCACTTAGAGATGTTTGGATATGCCACTGTAATTCTTTTCAAATAGCATACCCCAAGTTTTTAATGGGAGTTTTAAGAAAAAAAAAAAAAAAAAAGCTTTACTATTGAGAATGCTGTGAGCTGCTGCTTGGAAAGGCCTGTGTACGGCCGAAGAACCTGCTTCCACAACCACGGTCAGGCTCTCTAGGGGCCTGCTGGACAGCCTGCCATGGGGGGCTCCTTATTACACATGCTCCTTTTTTATCCGATCAACCTGTGCACTTTTGATATTTTGATATTATATTTGCTTCCTTAATTCCTTGCGTAGAGATGGTCTCCGATGCCGTGGTCCTGTAGCCGTCCGTCCTAGCTCAGGCGTGTTGATCTGGCGTCGACACGAGGCAGAGCTGTGCTCCTAGTGTGTAGCTGGACTGCAGGTGAGGCTTCGACCCGGCAAGGAGCTGGCTAGTGTATCCACGCTGTGCTTCAACAGCCTGTAGGGACACGGCATTGTGGTTCATGTTTGAAGTTACAGATTTTAAATGCCATGTTCATTAAGAAATCCAGGGTATTCCAATTCTGGGGTTTTTCATATTGTATTATTATTATTCTTAGGAATAGTTCAACGTAACAAGAAGAAAACTTGACCTTTGCTCTGGTTAAAACAGTAATAGGCACTTGAAAGCATAAATTATTGAATGAGTATTATTACCTACAAATTCCAGAATTTTCTGGGTTTTAGGACATTGTGAAGCATGACTGACTAACAGAATTTTATACAACTGCACCAGTGAAATTCCAAATTGGAATTGTTTTGTTATTCTGGTTGTTGTGCCAAATTGTGGTACACTTAGAAAATTCTACAGTTGTCGATTTTTAGGGTGTTCTATTTCAACACCTTTTTGTTAGTAACCATTGCCAGTAGTGCCTTCATCAGTTATGGGAGGTGTCCCAGCCAAGGAAGTTCTCTACAATGGGCAGCGGAGAGCTAGTTGGGAATGCTGAAGGCCAGTGTGGACCAACAGGTAAGAGGGGGTATCTGGCTCACTTCGTACCTGGGCATCTGCATTGAGGGAGAGAGAACAGTGATTGTGCAAAATTCTGTTAGTCAGTAATTCTTCACATGCAAATTCAGGGGCTTAGAAACAAAACAAACAGAAAACCTGGAGTGTGCTTTGGGAACCAAATGGACTTCATGGGACAAGCTAAGCAAGCTGTGCAAACATCACGTTTGTGAAGGGCTGAGGGCGTCAGGAGAGCCGGCGCAGTCGGCCTGTGAGTAGGGAAGAGGGTTAGCCATAGTATTCTTTGCAAATGTGAAAACGACATTCTATCTTCTCTTGCTTGGTGTAACTAATCACTGTTAATTTCAGGAAACAGAAGTCACTAAACTCCTTAGCAAACTGCTTGCTAAGTGAGATTCAGGGTGTGGTCAAATTGGTACTAGTGGAGGAAGAGAAATTGTCCTCTGGCCTCCAAAAAAGGGACAAATTATAATAATATAAATTGTTAGGAATTGAAGAATTCTGTTTCCTGGAATGAGCATTTCTTATTCCTAGTTGTTGGGACTCTTTGCCTTCTGTTACAGTGTTGATTCATACAAATATTGTTACATTTGAGATAACATCATCTGTATGGGGTATTTATTTGCAATGATGTCTAAGTACTGTATTTTTTCTGTGTGTTACCTTAGTGTCAGAATGTTGGTCTTTATTTTAAAAGTCATATGCATGTTCTCCTGCCAAGGAACCTATACACAGACCCAAAGGAAATAATAATAAGCAGATGCCTTCAGTTTCTGAGAAAATGAGGCTAAGTGAGGAAAAGGCATAGGAGGGAAAAACTAGCAGTTGTGTGGCGGGAACGTCTCCACAGCCAGCGCACATAGGAAAAGTGGGCCTGGGTAAAGAGTCACATTGGTAGGACCAATAAAGAATAATAATAAAAAAAATGAAGCACATGTTTGCCCTCTGTGATTGCTTTTACTCCTGCGCCAGGTGACTGCTTCCAGTGTGTCCGGTGTGTCTGGGGCCTCACACAGCTGTCCTGTTGGAGGGCACTGAGGGTGGGGGCCAGAAACAAGCTGGGCTCCATTCTCTAGATACAGGATGTGCCTCCAGGGTTGCCCACATCATTCAGTATGAAGACCAGCAGCAAGGTGGCCGGAACTCACTGCTCTGTTACAGGACTCATACCCATGAGCAACCTGCATTTCCTCTTGAGGAAGCAGCAGGTCAGAGGCATGGAAACCTGTGCTGGCTAAAGTCTTGCTTGAAACCTGGGAATAAATAAGTCTAGGGACAAGGGGGATTCATTTGTCAATATAATACTGTATTTAACTATAGGAGCATGTACAGAGATAACAGCGAGTATATTGGAATAACTGCTTGTGTGTGTGAGGACATGGAACAGTGTCTTAACTCCTTGGACAGTAGATGCCATACCATGGTGCTCTCTGGTCATCTCCACTTCTGGCAGTCTCACCTACTCAGGGTCTACTCCAGAAGCTTCCACTGTGAGCATCTCCCTGCCCCTCGGAAGCCTCCGTTCTTCAGCCCTCTAGGTAACCAAGAAGGAAGAAACTGGTTAGACGTTAGGAGGGCATAGTGTGCTTACAGAGGACCCTAGTTCAGTTCCCAGCACCTACATCAAGAAGCTTATAACAGCTTAATACAGCTCTAGGAATTCAAGACCTTCTTCTGGTCTCCATGAGCGTGTATGCAAGCATGCACACATACACAATTTAGAAAAAGATTAGAATGATACAAATCAGTCAGGCCAGCAAGATGTCTTCATGGGTAAAAGGTGCTTGCTGACATACCAGAAGACCCAGGTTCGGGTCCCAGAACCCACATTGCAGAAGGAGAGAACCAACTCAGGCTGCCATCTGGCTCCATGGGTACACTGAGATGTGAATGCATGCATTCATGTGCACACACATAAATAAGTATAATTTTAAAAGGGAAAAAAATCAACAGACCTAAAAATTCTTTGAAAAAAGAGGGGAAAGGGCAAGAAATTAAAAAAAAAAATGTTGACACACTTTAGCTTGCCTCTTTAAGAAATGATCAGTAGACATTTGAGAAGAAATTGAATTGGTAATAGAAATATTTTAGCAGTCTGGTACAGAAGGGGCTTAGAAATCATCATTCCATCCCAACAACAAGGTAAAAGGTGAGGTACTGGACAAAAAGCAGTTCTAAGACCCATATGAGACAACTGCACCAAAAGTTGGAGTGACAGTTGGGTATGCAGAAGCCTCAGGTGGCAATGAAAAACATATTATTAGATACCAAAGAAAGGGGGCTGGAGAGATGACTCCACAGTTAAGAACACTTATTACTCTTTCAGAGGGCCCGAGTTTGGTTCACAACTGCCAGTAACTCCAGTACCAGGGTACCTAACCACCCCTTCTTGTCTCTGCAGGTACCCACACATACATGTAAGTAAGATTAAACCTTAATAGAAACTAAAGATAGGGCCGCACTGTCAGGAACTGGCAAAGGATTTGGCTGAGTTGGTGATCAAGTTGGGTATTTGGCTGCTGCTGTTTTAATCAAAGTATTCGTGGGGCCGGTTCCTTGGGACTGCTTATGGTAAATGCAGTACTAAAGAAGAGATGGTTCAGGAAGAATGGGTCAGCTGTGGGGTGCTGCTGTGAGCCATGAGGCCCGGGAAGAGGACTGCGCTAGGGTAGGTGGTCCTTCAGTCCACAGGAGTGGAGCTGCCCCAGGACTTGCCTAATAAAGATGCTATTGACTGATTCCCGTGAAAGCCTACACTGCTGACTCAGGCACGGTGCTCCTGTGAAGGTGACGCCACTGTGCCAAACCCCAGTGCTTCCTGAAGATGCTGCTGTCACCTCTGTGGCCTGGAGGGCAGAGTACTCATCCCAAGATGATCTGAAACCTTAGGATCTGTTACTGTTTGTCCCATTGGGTTTCACACTTTCCTGGGTACCTGCCACTTGTGACGCCCATACCCCATTCCTTTCATTTGGAATCATGGGGGGGGTATCTTTTCTTGCCTCATCTCCCAGACATAATTGTGGAGGCAAGAACCTGCTTGAGAGCTGGGTTGTGATGCACGCCTTTAAATCCCAGCAATTGGAAGGCAGAGACAGGTGGATCTCTGTGAGTTTGAGATCAGCCTGTTCTACAAAGGGAGCTCCCAGGACAGCTAGAGCCGTTAACACAGAGAAACCCTGCATTGAAAAACCAAAAGCAAACAAACAGCCTGTTTGATTCACAACAGTTTGCTGAATGAATGAGGCAGAGTTGACCACTGGGCTGTAGATTTCTGAGTTGGTGTTGGAATATCCTAACTGGAGGTTCCTAACGTGGAGTGAGTAGACCCTGCGTGTAAGATAGTCATAAACTTGAGTTCAGTGGAATGCCAGAGTCCAAACATTATCCCCCTATAATGTCTATGTTGGTGCTAATTTCCAGTGTGTTGATCATAGGAGACAGCAGATGGGAGGCAACACCCTCAGCTACATAAGGAAGTCAAGATCAGTCTGAAGTGGAGACTGTCAAAATTAAAAAGTGGTTTCAGTCCTACGAGAAGACATAACAATCTTGGTGTATTATCTACTTAACAATAGAACACCAAAAACACATGAAAAACTTTTAGAACTTTCAAGGGAAAATAGATGAATCCCATGTGGCACAGAGAGCCTTAGGCACTGCTGTAGCAGGAAATGGCCAGATCCAGGCATCAATCATGGACCACATCTGCAATCCCAGCACAGAGAGGGCAGAGGCAGGAGGATTGTGAGTTCTAGGCCCCTGAGCTACACAGTGAGTTTCAGGCCAATGTCAAGTCCTTGTCTCAGAAAACTCAAGAGCTGGGGGTGTAGCTTAGAGGCAGAGCACTTGCCTAGCATACACAAGGACTCTGAATCTGACCCACTGTGTGCATGCACACACGCATGCAGCACAGCACAGAGGAGTTCAGCAGAAAGTCAGTGCAGATGTATGTAGTTTAGCTCCAGACCCCCAGTCAGCCTGAGGTAGTTGACATCAGAAAATTGAATTTTCTGAAGAAATGTGGAATGTACACCGAAGATAGCCAATTCTGGCCCCAAGGTGCACCTCATATTGTGAGAACAGAATTATATGGTGTGTGCTTTCAGTCCACAAGGGAGTTAAACTAGAAATCATTAACAGAAAGAAAGCTGGAAAGTGCCCAGCTGTTTGGAGATGAAACAGCACCCTTCCGTAGAGCACAAGAGCAAAACAAGTCTCCACAGAAATGTAAAATTTTATTGAACTAAATGAAGTTGAAAATACATCTTAACACATTTTGTGTTATTTAGCTAAAGCAAGCCGTGAAGGGGAAAAATAGCCAAAGGTCAGTGGGATAGGAAATCGGGACAGAAAATGACCAAAAGAGCTGGTTCTTTGAAAATACTTTTTAAAAGGAGGAGGGAAGCATCTAGTCAAGTTAATTAAGGGAGGGCAGGTAAGAAAATACACAGTGCTGATGCTAGAAATGAAAGAGGAAACAGCATTACTGTTCCCATGGACATCCGAAGGATAAGATAATACCACAGTCTGCCCACAAGTTCAGTAATGGATGAAACGGACCCATTCTTAGAGTAGTCTCCCAAGTCTCTCATAAGAAGAGACGGCCAATACAAGTTAAGCTTCTATTAAATCAATTTTTTCTTTATATATATTTTTTAGCCTTTGTTTTCTTTTTACTGTATAGGCATTTGGTCTGCATGTAGGTCTATGCATCATATGCATGTAGTTCCCACAGAGGCCAGAAGAGGGCATCAGATCCCCTGGAACTGGAGTTATAGTCCGTTGTGCGCTGCCATGTCGCTGTTGGGAAATGAACCTGGGTCCTCTGCAAGAGCTGTTGGTGCTCTTTACCACTGAGCCATTTCCAGCTCCTTTAAAAATACTTTTTTAAAAAAATTTATTTTTAAAAGATAATTTTAGTGTGTATATGTGTGTGTATACTTGAGTGTAGGTCGGAGTCCAGAGAGGGTATTGGATCACCTGGATCTGAAGTTATGGGTTGTCTTGCTGCAAACCAAACGGGTTCTCTACAAGAGTAGTGAGCACTCTTAACCACTGAGCCATCCCTCCGGCTCTACCAACTGATTTTCATGATGTGGTTTTTAATTTTGGGGGGTGGGGTTGGGGGTAAAGTGCTCAGTGGCAAAATGTTTACCTGTTGTGTGGAAGGCCTTGGGTTAAGCCCCCAGTACCACAAAAATGTTATTTAAAATAAAAATGGCATAGCTCTAAAACTTGCATCTTCATAAAGAAGCAGAAGCATTGTAGGAGGAAAAGGTTGCCTTTTTGTTTTTTTTACATCTATTTTGTGTGTGTGAGCCCACGTCATGGTGCACATGTGATGTCATAGGATAACTCCTGTTCCAAGAATCAAACTCTTGACAGTAAGTACAGGACCTCTGCTTGCCAGCCACCTCAACAGCCCATAAATGAAGGTTTGGGGAAGAAAATCCTTTCTCGAAGAGTGCCCAAAATAATAATAGCAGTGGCCTGTTAAATTATTATAGCTCACGGATTGAACAGCAAAGATCCGCCTGCCTCTGCCTCTTGAGTGCTGGGATTAAAGGCATGCACCACCACTGCCCGGCGTAAATTTAAAAATTTTATAAAGTTTTTTTTTGAAGGAAACTACTGAGAAGACAAAGCAATTACTAGAAAGAAAATATTCTTTTGTATATCTGATAATTGAATAGATGAGTAGTATTCTAATATATATAGCACCATTTCTCTCTATTTTGCTTTTTCGAGACAGTCTCATGTAGCCCGGGGTATTCTGGAACTGGAACTCAGCTCCTCCCGCTCCACCTTCTGAGTCCTGGGATACAGGCATGCTTCATCACACTGTTTTATGTAGTGCTGGGGGCTGAACCCAGGGCTCCATACTGCAAGCCTTCTACCTACTGAGCTGCACTCCTGAGCCCAAAGCACTCCTCCCTTCTAAACGTGTGTGGATGGGCAGTGTGCATGTGGAAGTTAGGACAAGTTGTGGGGTTCTCTCCTGCGTGGGTCCTTGGAACTGAACTTGGGTCATTGGGTTTCATAGCATGTGTTTTCCCCCCCAAAACCATCTCAGTGACCCCCCCCCAGTACTCTTAGGGCGTGACAGTAAGATGACAGCTGTTCAAATGGATGAAGACTGCCGAGGTATGAAGAGGCTGTGGCTCAGAGCCTACCCCTGCTGCAGCGTTTAACCAAGACTCAAAGGCAAATGGAGAGGAGGAAGCTTCAGGTGAGGAAGATGCATTTCTGGGGGCTGCTGGGGAGGTTGACCAGCAGGGGCCAGCTCCAGGACCAGAGAGGGGAGCATATTTGGCTCTCTCGTTGGTTCTAAGTTGGAAGCAGAACAAACCTCAGAGACGCTGTCACCAGTTATTGATCAGGTCCTGGTGTTTGGGACCAATTGTTCCAGAGGTTAATATTTAGCTTCCCAGGAGTCCCTAGAGATAACATCTGACTTCCTGAAAGTCTGCCCACACAGGCTACCCTCCTTGCCTGGTTTCTATAGATAAGGGAGTTGCCTTCCTGTGCAGGTCATTATGGGTGGGGTCAAAGTTCCATTTTCATAGATGGTCTGTCTGAACTTTGTCCATTTGGTTGATCAAGGTCTCACAAGCAACCTAATCTAAAGTTCGGTGAAATGCTCAAATAGATATTTCAGAAAGAAAATGCAAATGAGAACAATGCATGAATGAATGGCTAATAAGCATCTAAGTGTCATTAGCGAAGCCAAACAGTTGCAATTCATCATACCACACACATACACACCACATACATGCACCACATACCATTACTATCCACATATATATACCACACACATAAATACACACACACTCTCAAAGTTGTCTTTGGACCCCCCAGATACGCTGTAGCACACACACCCATCCACCATGTACATATATCATGCATATACACAGTATACACAAAAAAAAGACCCAGAGATTTCTGTGCCTAGAATTTTTTTGTTTTGAAACAGGTTCTAAAGTAGCTCCTGCTGGTCTCTGTGTGTAGCCAAGGTGACGTTGAACTCCTGATTCTCCCCAGTGCTGAGATTATAGGCGTGTGCCATTGTGGCTAGCTAGATTTTCTTTCTTTCTTTCTTTCTTCCTTCCTTCCTTCCTTTTCTTTTGTTTTTTTTTTTTTTGTTTTGTTTTTTTGTTTTTTTTGAGTCAGTGTTTTGCTGTAGCTTTGAAACTTGTCCTGGAACTAGCTCTTGTAGACCAGGCTGGCTTCGAACTCACAGAAATCCGCCTGCCTCTGCCTCCTGAGTGCTGGGATTAAAGGCGTGCACCACCAGCACCCAGCTTTTTTCTTTTACTTTCTTTCTTCTTTTTTTTTTGTTTGTTTTTTTGTTTGAGATACAATCTGCTATTTATAGCTCTCAGGCTGGCTTGGAACTCATGGTCATCCACCTGCCTCTATATCCTGAATGATGAGATTGTAGGTGTGCATCCCCATGCTTAGCTTACCCTTAGAATTCTACCCCAGAGCAATAGAAGGTCTACTCAAAGACTTAGACATGGATGGTTATACCAACATTAGTTATAATAACCACAAAAGAAAAATCCACTTGCTTATGAGTTAGCTGATGGACATGGAAACAAGCTGTGGTGTGTCTGTATGAAATGCTCAAGGTCTAAGATGACCCCAGAAAACACTGTACCAATTGGTTTTCAAGACCTATGACTGCATTCTAAAGCTTGCTAGTTGGACCCTGTGAAGCTGGAGACAGGATGGAGGTCTCCTCCAGCTTCAGCTGCAGGATGATGCTCTTCCCTGGCCCTCGGATTGGACCCTCCACAGCAGTGGCTTTGAGAAGGAGTGTCACGGTGGGCATTTTCCTCCCATGATGCAGACCACTGCTTCTCACAGTCCTGGTTATTGTCATTTGTCTCAGGAGCCCCCGGATCCGGCTTCCTCCTCAGTCTTATTCTGACCCGGGGTGCTGACTGGTTTCCACAGCTTGACTCAGTGCTGGCTTTACATTAAGGGGAGACCCCGGGGTTTCCTCTATTCCTGTTGCAGTGCTTCTGGTTTAAACCACTGAAAACTGGCTTCTCTGATGCATTGTGGCAAGTCTGAGCTGTGGGAGGAAGGCCTAGGCATCAAGAGGGGCTTGTTCAATTATGGCTGCTATGGTTTGATGTGTGTTCCCCTAAAGTCTCCAAGGTGTGGAGCCTTTGTGAACTGTGGTCTTGTGAGAGGATTCTGAGTCATTTGATGTGTCCCCACTGGTTATTGTGGTGACACCAGCCCTTTTGTCTTAGCCTTTGGTCCCTGGCTGATGTGGTGAGTGGGTTTTACCCCATCCTATGTTCTGATCATGATGTCTCACCATGCTGCAGGCCGAAAAGCAGAGGAGACAAGACATGAGCTAGAACCAATAAGATCATGGACAAAGAGTAAACCCATTTTAGTTATCTCAGACATTTTGTAGCATTAATGATAAACTTATTATCACATGACTCCAGTGTTTCTCAGTTTGGGGGTTTTATTTTTGTTTTTAGACAGGATCTTGCTAGGTAGTTGAGGCTAGCCTGTCACTCAGTCCTCCCATTTCAACCTGCTGAGTGCACAGGTAGGCACTTCCATGCCTGTCCCTCAATTCTCCTTCTCCACTCCACACAGCTCCGTCCTGAGAATGGGCAGGTGCAAACTAGCCTCGAGAGCTGTTGCAGGCTCCCATGGTCCATCACATCATACAAGAAGACGGACAACTGTTGTGTGGTGTTTTACTCTTTTGACTTTTTGAGGGGTCCACCACCCAGCTCCCAAATAAACCACACACAGAGGCTTATTCTTAGTTATGAATGAATGCCCAGCTTTTGCTTGGCTTGTTTCTAGTCAGCTTTTCTTAAATTATTCCTACTACTTTCTGCCTCTGGACTTTTATCTTTCTCTATTTCTGTATACTTTCCTTCTTTCTCTGTGGCTTGCTGGGTAGCTGACTCCTGATGCTGTTCTCTTCTTGTTCTCTTGCTCCTTCTTCCTTGTTTTTCCTCCTGTTTATACTCTCTGCCTGCCAGCCCCACCTATCCTTGCTCCTGCCTTGATAGTCACGGTTCAGCTCTTAATTAGACCATCAGGTGTTTCAGACAGGCAAAGAATCACAGCTTCACAGAGTTAAATAAATGTAGCATAAACAAAAGCAACACACATTTAAATAATATTCCCCAACGTTTCCCCCTTTTTTCTTTCTAAACAAAAAATGAAAAATTTTAATGTTAACATAGTAAGACTATATACAATAAGAACAATTATCAAATAAAGATTACATTCACAATGTACTGACTGGTAAATTTAAAGAAAATATTCTAGCCGGGCGATGGTGGCACACGCCTTTAATCTCAGCACTTGGGAGGCAGAGGCAGGCGGATCTCTGAGTTCGAAGCCAGCCTGGTCTACAAGAGCTAGTTCCAGGACAGGCACCAAAGCCACAGAGAAACCCTGTCTCGAAAAACCAAAAAAAAAAAAAAAAAAAAAAAAAGAACAGTTTCTTTGCTCAGTGACTAACCTTTGTCACAATGAAAACAAACTCCATAAGGAGTTTCTTCAATGCCCATATCTTCTCTGAAGTAAATTGGTGCTGCCAGGACCAGATGTGTCTCATTGTCATAAAATACTTTAACATTTTAAATGCCATATTGTATGAATCTTTGAAGTATTTGAAAAACATCTATCTACCTAAAATATATCTCTGTATGCTCTGGAAAACATACCTAGCATATCTACAAATTTGATTGTTATAGATAACTAACTACTGACCTGTGTTTCTTGATTATCCTAAGTAGTTCATGATAATAGTTTTCAAAAACTAGAATTTTACCTTAATTTTTTAAATGAACTGTATAGGTACAATACCTTAAACAAGAGCAAAAATATGTATGCAATATGTTGTAACAAAAATTGCCTTAAATTTGTATCAATATACAAAAGTCCTTTAAACAAGAGTAAAAACATATGTACAAAAAACATATGTAACAAAATTGACTTTGAATTTGTACCCTTATACCAAAATCCATGCCAATGCAAAATATCTGAGATTAATAGTTGTCTTTTTATCCTATATTCCCCTAAATGTAACAAATATCCATGACACACAGAATAACCAAAGACCACCTACACCACCTTTTCTCTTGGGAATGTGGACCCAGAGAGAAAATTTGAGATAATAACCAAGTCCTGGGAAGACCAGTTATAACCTTTGTTGACAGACATCACCTGTCAAGTTTCAGATCCAAATCAAGCTGGAATGAATCCACAGCCTCTTGTTTCCTATGGAAGCAAAAGCAAAATCTCTTCTCCAAAGCATTTGGTGATTTCCATCTGACAAACACATTTTTTTGACTTTTTAAAAGTTAAGACATTCTTAAAATATCTAGGTTGGTTCATTTCCACAATCCCTCTTTCAATTCCAAGTCTCTTAGCAGCTGTCCTTTGTTTTTCGGCAATCAAAAAAAAAAAAAAATCAACACAATACTATACAGGATCCAGACTCCCTGTGTGTTTCCCATCTTTCTGTGGCTTTTTTTCTTATATTACTATTACTGTCTCTTTAAAGACTATTATTTTTAAACTATTTCTTTCTTTGACTACCTATACCCATTTTCTTTTTTTCTTAAGCTTACACACGTTGTAAAACACACTGGAACCTGGAGCTTCTTTTTTTCCTATCTGGACTTTTTTTTTTTTTTTTAAGACAGGGTTTCTCTGTAGCTTTGGAGCCTGTCCTGGAACTAGCTCTTGTAGATCAGGCTGGTCTTGAACTCACAGAGATCCGCCTGCCTCTGCCTCCTGGCCTATCTGGACTTCTTTTATTTCTTTTATTGCATATCTATTAGCCTTCTTTGACCGTAAGCACTAGCAAACTTTAGACTGGTAAGCTACACCTAGATCCTCCATGTACTCTACAAGCTGGCTCCGCCTACTCTCCTGTTGGGTCTTGAAAACCAAGTTCAAAGCTTTCAGCTAGGTAGGAGGTACGGGACCAGGAACTGCATTCAACCTTCCTAGACTCTAGAATGATGATGCTTGTGCGGTGGCGGGCATTTTTACCTCGTTTTTTTGTTCCTACTTAATGTACTGGTTGCTCAAGGGCTTGCCAGCAGGCACAAACTCTTAAAGGAGATGTATTTTTTTCAGGCTCTAGATGGATATTCAAGCCCCACGATGGGTATGCCAAAATATTATGTGATGTTTTACTCTTTTGGCTTTTTGAGGGGCCCACCACCTAGCTTCCAAATAAACCACATAGAGAAGCCTATTTTTAGTTATGAGTGCCCAGCCTTAGTTTGGCTTGTTTCTTGCCAGCTTTTCTTTTCTTTCATTTTTGTTTTTCAAGACAGGATTTCTTTGTAGCTTTGGAGCCTGTCCTGGAACCAGCTCCTGTAGACCAGGCTGGCCTCAAACTCACAGAGCTCTGTTTGTCTCTGCCTCCTGAGTGCTGGGATTACAGGCGTGCGCCACCACCACCTGGCTTGCCAGCTTTTCTTAAATTATCCTGACTACTGTTTGCCTGTGGACTTTTATCTTTATTTCTGTACATCTTACTTTCACTCTTACTCCATGACTGGCTGGGTAGCTGGTCCCAGAATCCTCCCTCTTTGTTCCCTTGCTCCTCCTCTTCATTTCTCTTTCTATTTATACTCTCTGCCTGCCAGCCCCACCTACCCTTGCTCTTGCTTCACTGTTGGCCATCCAGCTCTTTATTAGGATCACCAGGTGTTTTAGACAGGCACAGAATCACAGCTTCACGGAATTAAACAAATGTAGCGTACAGAAAAGTCACACACCTGAAAATAATATTCCCCAACAGAAAGCTCTTTTCTTTCCACCCATGAAACAAATTGCTGCAACTGCTGCTTTAAGCCAGGGATTTTTGTCAACTCCTTATCTGTTTGTCAGTGCCATACATGGTGTGGGCTGTCACCAAGAGAGGAAGGACTCTGTTGGACTGATGCCAATGGGGGGGTGTCTCTCCACCCAGGAGCTGGGATGACATCATTCCCACCCAGATTTCATGAGTGCTGTCTTGTGACTCCAAGGGGCAATGATAGGGTTATAAGTACCATATTCTCTCCTCAGGCCTCCAGGTTACCTGGGATCTAACCACAGGCTTGACAGTCCTCATTGACCCTCTGGTTTTAGACATATGGCTTCTTAAACCTATGCTGCCTCTTCCTCGGGGGTTTTCTCCAACCCATGTGGAAGGGGCTCCCAGCCCAGCATCCTGATGACCCAGCCCATTACAGAAGCATCCTCCGCTGCTGCTGGAGACTGAGTTTTCTCAATTTTGTGATAATTCAAAGAAAAGGAATAGATAAGAAAGAGAGAGAGAGAGAGAGAAAGGAAAAGAAAAGAAACCAAGAAATCGAGAGGTAGTGGTGATGCGAGGGGCCAGGCCTAAAATCACATAGCCATTCTGTGTCTCACTGTGACTAGAGTGGACTGTGGCTGGCCCCATCTGCCTTGCATGCCTTGGGATGCAGATGGGGATGAAATACGCCTCACTTGAAGAGTGAGCTTTGTCATTTCGAAGCCCATGTTAAAAACTTGGTAGCCTTTATTGGGAGATGAAACCTTTAAAAGGTGGGACCAAGACATGTGACTCATTTGCCTAGCATGCATGAAGCTTTGGGTACAGTCCGCAGCCCAAAGTCACTGGACATGGTGGTGCACACCTGTAATCCCAGCACTTGGGGGTGGTGGCAAGAGAATCAGAAATTCAGGGCCCTTCTCAACTACATAGTGAATTTGAGTCTAGTTCGGCTACATGAAACCTTGTCTCAAATAAAATATATAGGGCCTAGTGGGAGAAAGTTAGGCCATTGAGGGTATCTCTTTGAAGTGATAGAGTTGGGATTCTCTGTCTCTTGTCTTCTTCCAACTACCACAAGGCCAATAGTTTCCTCTGCCACCTTATACTACCAGGATGTGCTGGGTCCACAAGCTCAAAGCTGATCAACGTGGTGGTGAGGGCTGTGTTCTCAGATGGAGCAGTGTTGTCTGGCACAGGAACAGTGGTGCTAGACAACAACACCAACTACTTTGATTTGTCCCCACTGGGATTTTCAGAAGCCTAAGAAAGAAAGGCAATGAGCTTGTTTCCGAGGAAGGAGGAGCTGCAGAGGCTGTTGGCTGGCTTTACACCCTCTGAAGAAAAGCCAGAGAAAGAGGGATGGCTGTAACAGGACAAAGCTGACCCAGCACCAAGGGGCTAATGCAGGGGAACTGTGTGCGTGTGTGTATGTTTGAGTGTGTGTCTTATGAATGTGGAAGCCATGGGTAGACACTGGATATCTTTTCCAATCGCTTTCTGCCTTATTTATTATTTTTGGTTTTGTTTTGTTTTTCAAGACAAGGTTACTCTGTGTAGCCCTGACTGTCCTGGAATTCACTCTGTAGAGCAGGCTGGTCTCGAACTCACAGTGACCCACCTGCCTCTGCCTCCTGAGTTCTGGGATTAAAGGGCGCCACCACTGCTCAATGTATTTTTGGCTTTTTAAAACAAGATTTCATGATGCAGCATTGATTGGTCTGGTACTTGCTGTGTATTCTAGGCTGTCCTCAAACATACAGAGATCCATCTGCCTCTGCCTCCTGAGTGCTGAGATTAAAGGTGTGTGTCACATGCTCACCTTATTACTATTTTTTTACAATTTCTTTATATACGTGTATTTGTTTATCTACATGTGCACGCATGCTTGCAGGTGCCCACAAAGGCCAGAGTAGGACATTGGAAAAGAGGGAATTGGAGAGATGGCTCAGTGGTGATGAGCATCTGCAGCCCTTGCAGAGTCCAGGCTCAGTTCCCAGCACCCTCTGGAACTGGTGGTTCACAACTGTCTAATTCCAGTCCCAGGGACCCAGTGCCCTCTTCTGGCCTCCACTGCCCAGACATGCAGGCGCTGTACATCCATACATGCCGGTAAAACACTCTTACACATAAAATTAAATAAGTCTAAAGATTAAGCCAGACTGTGGCATTACACTAGTAACCTCAAAGTTCAAGGTCATCCTTGACTACATATTGAGCTTAAGGTCAGCTTGGGACCCCATCTTAAAAACAAACGAACAACAACAAAACCCAAACAACCATTTGACCTTATATATCAAATCCATGCTGTTTGATTGCTAAGGTTTGTGACAGTTGAAATCTTAGTTTTGTTCTTAAAGATCATGTCACCTACTCTTTTCGTCATCATCATTACTAAGTTTTCAAGTCAGCTTGACAATTTCTGCAGTGTTTGCTGCGAAAATTAGTTCTATCTATTGTTTTAGCACAGACAGCATGATTGCCCTGGCCTCAAGACCTTTGCCTTTGCTCCTCTCTCCCCAAAGGCCTTTCTCTTGACATCTCAGGGGCCTCTGTTCTTCCAGCCTTCACTCCCATCATTGCTCCTTGACCTCCTGCTCTGGCCGGTGTGCGTCTGCTCTTTGCTATGTACCTCAGGGAACTGAATCTTCCCCACTGAAAAGGTGTATTCAATTTTAATTGTCGCAACTGGCCCAGAGGTGGCTGCTGGCGCCTATGGGTAAATGTCAGGAACATTCCCTGGCCCTCACTGTCTGTGTCTCCATCTGTTCCCTTTTCTCCATATATGAAATAAGAGTCTTAATGTCAGGAAGTGGCTTGTAATGCTGTGGGAGCTGACAGGTTGGCGGACAGCTGCAGCTGAAGGTGTGTCCAGTCCAAAGCTGGGAGCTGTGCTCTGTGGCAGTCTGTATTTCAATTCGAGCCCTAGGGCAGGGAGGCTCAGGAGGCTGTGTTAACCTCTTCTCAGGCATTGGTTCTGTTTGGACCTGCAGACCAAGCTGAAGCCCCTCCACTGCTTTATGTGGTGTGACAGTGTGAATGTTTGTACCTCCTAAGTGTATGTATGCGCTCAAATCCTGATCCCCGCCTCTCCCCACCCCAGGTGATGGTATTTGGAGATAGGAACTTTGGAGAAGTGATCAGATCATGGGCTGGGAGCCTCATGAACGGGACCAGTGCCCTTAAGAAGAACTTGAGGGATCCTACTCACCTTCTGGGCCACGTGTGGGCACACAGTAGGTGCTGTCTGTGAGGAGCCCTGCCCACCAGGTCTTCCGTCTTGGACTTCAGCCTCCAGAATTATGAGAAATCAGTTTCATTTATAAGCTGCTCCCCCTCCCCAATCTGCAATGTTTAGTGCAGCAGCCTGGACAGATAGTGCAAGTCACTTCCAGTTTAAACACTAACTCATCCAGAAGTCCCTCATAGGCACCCCATGGCCTAGTCAAGGTGACACATTAAAATAACCCTCACAGCATCCTGCAAAAACCGCAACAGAATTCTCCAGCCCAAATGTCAGGGTTGTTGAGATCTGGTGTAGGGATGGAGTAGAGTTTACCTTGATTCAAAGGTATGTCCAGGATAAGTTCTATGAGAAGGCATTTATTTACTTGCTTTGTTTGTTTATTTTTATGGTAGTAGGGATCAAACCCAATGCCTTGGTTATAGTAAGCAGGGCGGGCAAGAGCCCCACTATTGAACTACATGCCAAGCCCCTTCACACGTCCTCTTTCAATAGGTATTGCCATGTCGTCTCTCAGAAAGATTGCCCCCAATGAGCTAGTTCTTTCCCGTGTCTAGGGAGCTGGGCGTGGTGGTCCATGACTGTAATCCCAGCAAGTGGGAAGCAGAGGCAGGAGGATTGCTGAAAGTTTCAGGCTGGCCAGGGCTACTCAACAGGATCCTGTCTCTATGTAAACCAAAGTAACAGCGTATGAGAGAGCTTATTTTCTTAGTCATCAGCATGTGATGGTGTTGGACTAGAAGTCCAAACATCAGGGAGGAGTTGCTCCAGACACCACTCACACAACCACAATTGATGCAAAAGCAAGAGGATTTGTATTCTGTCATGACAGGGTCCCTCAGGTTCGGGATATGAAGACATTCGATAGTTGTTATAGCCCATCTTTTAAAGCAAAAAGCCACAGAAACCAGGGGGGAACCTGAGAGTTGTCTTCCGATTAATTGGATTGGCTTATTCAAAGGGTTACTAGCAGTGATTGGTCTGTGCCAGGGCAGGAGAGTAGCTGTGTGATCGGGTGAGGTGAGGGGGAGCATCTGTGGGCCATCCTGACCTTGATCCAGTGACTGAATCAATACATCAGGAACTGAATCAACATCTGTGGGTTGTCTTTGCCTCAATTCCCAGAATGGAGTTATGCTTGAAGATTATTCTCAAGGACACAGGAGGATGAGCAGTCCAGTGTGTGTGGGGGTGACTGTCCCGTTCCCAAGAGAGAGTGAGTGTAAGGTTTTAGAAAAATGTCTTAGGTTTGAGGGGCCTTACAAATGCATTTAGGGTCTTTCCATGGTTTATGTCACTGGTCACCCTGACAGGCTCTGGACTCGGGCATGCCTGTGAGGGGTGATCTGGATTAGGTTAATTCAAGTAGGGAGGCACACTGACTGGGCTGCACCATTCCGTGAGATAGGGCCCAGGACTGAACCAGACGGAGGGTGCCCAGCACCACCATTCATTTCTCTCTGCTTCCTGACTACAAATGCAGTCTGGCCTCAAGCACCTGCTCCCGTGCTAGAGTGCAGTCCTCAGACTGTGAGCCAAATCAGCCTTTTCTCCCCAACTTGCCTTCTGTTGGGTATTTGGTCACAAGAAGATGAGACATAACTGTTAAGTTGGGAGCTTAGGACCCAGCCCCTTGCATCTATCCTAGCCCCCGACCCTGAGAGTTAGCACTCTGGACTCCAAATCCTAGCAGGCCAGGTGGTCCTCCCGCGGGGCGGGGGGGGGGGGAGGTCAGGACCACTCCCAAGAATATTGAGTGAACTCCCTAAAGAGGAACGCGTGGTCTCCTTTTTTTCCTCCCGGTGGTTGTGTTAGCTTGAGGCTTCCCAGTTTCCCCTTGGGGCCACCCGAGAGTGCAGAACTCCCATTAAACCTGGATATCTCTTAATTTGGCTTGTTTTGATTTGGTTTGATTGGGAATTTGTGTCGGCGAAGAGCTCGCGTTAGGAAAATATTCCTAACAATAACTAATATCCTTTGTGAACTGTTTGTGCTCTTGTTTTTTTCTTATCAGAGAGATACATAATCAGGTCTTCAGTCACCAAACGCCAAAACTATGTCGCACCCTAGGGTGAGCTGATACTTCTGTTTGTTGTTGAGGCAGGCTGTCCTGTAGTCCAGGGTGCCTTGAATTCAATATTTAGCCAAGACTGGCCTGCCTCCACCTTCCAAAGTTGAGATTGCACGCATGTGTCACCATGCCAGACTGGGTTAACTGTCTCCTAATTAGTTTTGGGCTGCAGATTGCTGACTGCCGACATGAAGCCGCTGAGTCATCAGTGCTCATTGTAAGTGGCTTTGCTGGGGCTACAGAGGCTAAGGATGGTGTCTACCCTGAGTTGTTTAGCGGGACAGTGGAAAGGAACATCTTTTCCCTGAATGGGGCCTCACCAGGTCCTAGACATCCTCATGAAGTCCCCTGGATATGGCCATCTCCTTACTTCTCTGCCCTACCTTTACCTTGCGTACTGAGGGACTTAGTTTCTCCTCTTGCTCCTGTGGAAGGAGCATCTTTCTGGGCCAGATGTGGCTGGGGGCTGTTGGTTTAATTCTGGTCACTGGGTAGCCTTGCCTCCTTTTCCCTTTAGTTCTGGCCTCAAAGCATCCCATAGCCCCATGTTATTTGCTTTACAATGGCTCCTGCTTGTCCCTCCTACCTCTGGGTACTAGTCAGCTGTTTTCCAGTGTCTGGAAACTACCTCTAGGCAGCCAGCCTGGTGGGTGTGGTGGCACCATTCCTCCGCAGACACAGCTACTCTCACACAGGCCTGCAGTTTCTCTGAGGTATAGAGGGGTGTGGCAGCTGCTGGCTAGGCCTGCCCTACAGCATACTCCTGCTCTTTGACACCCCCCCCCCCCCCCCGCCTACGGCACTTGCATAACTCAATGACTCAGGGAATTTCCGGTCTTCTGAGATTTTACTGTTCCCCTTGATTGTCCTAAAGGCTGGGTCCCTTCCTCGCCCATGTGTAGGTGGCTGTTTCTGACTTTCAGAGTCCCATTCTTAGTAGACTCCTACCTCCCTGTTCCCTGCTGGTCTTGCCAAATAGTGCTCCTACCTCCTGGATTCCTCCTGTCATGGTGTCACTTTCTGTTTGTTGAGCCATAACCACTCTTTCAAATGTTCCATTAGCAGCTCTAGCCAGGACTGAAGGACCATGTGGACATGTCCATCCATCTGAACATCAGCAACGCATATGTACAGTCATTCATGCCCCAGAGTGAGTGAATGTAGTTCATTCCTTCCATCCATCCATCTGTCCATTCATCAATCCATTGTCTACCATCTGCCCATGATCGCATCCCTTCCATCCTTTGAACATCAGCAATGCATGTGTATAGGCATTCATTCCCCAGAGTGAGTAAGAATAGTTTGTTCTATCACTCCCTTCCTCCTTCCCTCCATCCATCCATCCATCCATCCATCCATCCATCCATCTGTCCGTCCACCCATCCATCCATCCATCCATCCATCCATCCATCCGTCCGTCCGTCCGTCCGTCCATCTTCTACCATGCACCCATGAGCCCATCGCTTCCATCTTTTGAACAACAGCAGTGCATGTGTATAGGCATTCATACCCCAGAGTGAGTGAGTGTAGTCCGTCCATCCATCTGCCCATCAGCCCATCCCTTCCATCCTCTGAACATTAGCAACACATGCATACAGGCATTCATGCCCCAAAGTGAGTGCGTGAGTCCCTCTATCCATCCGTCCGTCCATCCATCCATCCATCCATCCATCCATCCATCCATCCATCCATCCATCCATCCATCCATCCGCCCATCCCCTCGTTCATTTGTAGTTATTGTTTGTGGTACTGGAGTGGAACCCAGGGCTTTGTAGAAGCTCCCTACCACTAAGTGACACCCATAGACCTTACTAATTTTAATATTTGACAAGTAAAACATTAGAAACCCCTACCCCCATTGTGAATCTAGGATTTATCAGTGGTCCCATGTGGCCCCAAGTTCTTTCTGGCTGCATGTCCACAGATATGGTGATTGATCATTTGCATGGTTAGCCAGTATAAGTAAGGTCAACAAGTGTGGAAATGTTCTCTAGTGTTTTCTCTTTCTTGCTGCCAGCCTTACATTCTACAATTCTTTATGTATAAGTACCAAATGCGTGTGTTTTAACTGCTGTGTGTTGTATTTGGTGACATCATTGTAATCTTCCATTTCTTCTATTGATTAACATTTATTTTAACCTTGTGTGTGTGTGTGATATGTGTGCATGTGTGTGCGTGCATGTGAGTGTGTGAGTGTAGGCATATGATGTCACAGCATGTGTGGGGAGGTCAGAGGAACACCTGGGTGTGGGTGTTTTCTTTCCTTCTGGTTTGAGACAGGGTTTTGTGTTGGCATCTGTGTACTCCAGACTAGCTGGCCCTGGAGCTTCTGGGGATTCTGTCTCCGGCTCCCATCTAGTCCAATGGTGAAGTGGAAGAAGTTCGGTGAAAAACTCCATCTTCATAAACAGTGGAGAACTGTAGAGGATGGTACTTGATGCCTGTCTCTGGCCTCCACAGCTGTCTGTACAGGGAGCTACACACACATGCATGCACGAATACACACACATGCATGCACGAATGCACATTCAGGAGTGGGGGCACAGATGGAGAGAAGGGAAAAGGCTTAAGGTTTGCATTGAGTGTAAACAGGAAGTACTGAAAATTTTATCTAGTGTACTTTCCAATTGACAAAATACCCTTGTGAAAAACAGCTTGGGGGAGAAATGAATTAGTGTAGCTCACAGTTGCAGGTACAGTCTCTCACTGAGGGGAAGCCAGGAAGGCTAGTCATACCGTATCATAGTCTTTAGCAGAGAGAATAAATGCACGCGTAATCTTGCTCCATTAGCTTTCTCCACTCTTTCACAGTCCAGGCCCAACCCTGGGAAATGGTGTGGCCCACAATAGGCTGGGCCTTCCCACACCAATTAATAGTCAAGACAATACCTGCCAACCTGCCTACAGGCCAACCTGGTGTAGACAATTCCTCTTTTAGATTTCCTTTCCATTTGATGGCATCAAGTTGATGAAACTGTCACAGTTCTCAGAGTGTTAGACATGGGTTGGGGATGGGTTCGTGTGGCCCTGCAGAACCATTAGCTACTACGGGAGGAGTCCAGGAGAGGGAGTCTTTGTTTTAAGTTGCATACCACTGGTGACTCCACCAGGCTTCAATAGATAGTTCTGAACACGTCACCCTGGTTAAACTAGTCACAAAAGAAACAGATGTGGACATGGGCAAAGGAGTTGGAGCAAGGAGAGGGAGTTGTCAGGGGCAGGAGGGATGGACATTAGAGAGACGAAAGCAATCAGAATGCCTTATATACATGTATGAGAATGCCAGGGAACAAATTTAATTAATAGAAGAAGAAAATAAGTTTTCTAAATCCCCCCAATAAATTATACTGTGCTTGTATTTATTTGCTTGTTTGTTGAGATAGGGTCTTGTGTAGCCCAGGTTGTCCCCAAAATTGATGCATATCAGAGGATAACCTTGAACTTCTGATCTTCACGCCTCCAAGTCCCAGGTGTTGGAGTGACAGGGGTGGGCCACATGCTCAGGTCAATTTTCCCACTGTGGATGGCTGACCGCACAGTGACACTTCCTTACTGCTCGAGTCTACAGCTTCCAGAAGGGCTTATTCTTGTGTGGTGTGTTCTACGGGTTTGGGAAATGCATAGTGATGTGTGTCGGCCACTACAGTGTCATGCAGCATGTCCCCCACCCTTCTTGCCGGTCACAATCCTTGGCACTCACTGACCTTTGTACTGCCCCCGTAATTTTACCTTTTCCAGGTGGTAGAGCTGGAATCACAACGTGCTGTCTTCTGGGGCTTGTTTCTGGACCCGATTCCTTTGAATCTGCTATTTGAATAGCTTGGGACATTCAATTCTTTTCACACTAGCTAACAGTTCTTTGTATGGATACTGAGATCCCTTACTGAAGGATACTGCTGGCCTTCATATTTGGGCAGTTATAGACAAAAGTGATACTAATATCTTCTTGTTGTTGTTTTATTTTGTTTTGGATTTGGTTTTTCAAGGCATGGTTTCTCTGTTTAACAGCCCTGGCTGTCCTGGAACTCACTCTGTAGACCAGTCTAGCCTCAAACTCACAGAGATCACTTGCCTCTGCCTCCTGAGTGCTGGGACTAAAGGTGTGCGCCACCACGCCCGGCTGAGGATGTGGAGTTTCAGCTCATTTTTGTAAACCCCCAGAAGTTCAGTCATTAACCACATGGCAGGCCGACATTTGTTTACATTTGTAAGAAACTGTTCTGCAACTTCTGTTTAATGAGATCATGTTCTGGCGTTCCCAGCAGCCATGGTGGTGGTGATAGTGGTGGAAATTCTTTTTTCCTCTTCTCAGAGATGTGCCGTGGTGTCCTGCTTTTGCTATGACTTACAATTCTCTACTTGTATTTGATGACCATCCTTTCTTCTTATGCTAGCCATTCGTTTTCGTTGGTGAAATGTCTCATTAGGTCCTCAGCCTTTTTAAACTTGAGCTGCTGGTATTTTTATTGCTGGGTTTTAAGAGTTCTTTGTGTATTTCAGATAGCAATCCTTGATCAGCTGTGTTCTTTACAAATATGTTCCCCCCCATTCCTTGGTTTTTCTTGTTCTTTTGAAAGTGTCTCTTGCGCTGGGCGGTGGTAGCGCACGCCTTTAATCCCAGCACTCGGGAGGTTCGAGACCAGCCTGGTCTACAAGAGCTAGTTCCAGGACAGGCTCCAAAGCCACAGAGAAACCCTGTCTCAAAAAACAAAAACCAAAAAGTGTCTCTTGCAAAGCAAAATATTTAAACTCTAGCTTGCAATGATCTCTTCCATAGATTAAACTATTGATGCTTTATTTAAAAAGTTATTAGTGGGCTGCGTGTAGTGGTGCATGCCTTTGATCTTGGTAATCAGGAGGCAGAGGCAGGCAGATCTCTGTGGGTCTACATATGGAATTCCAGGCCAGGCAGGGCTATGAAGAAATACCTTGTTTCAAAATAAAGGTGCATAGGGGTGGGGTGAAGTGGGGGTGGAGTGAGATGGGTGGATGGAGTTGGATGGGTGAGTAGGCTGGGGGTTTGAGTGGGGTTGGGAGGGTGAAGTGGGGTGGGATGCAGCACGAAAGTTATTGCTGGGCTAGTGAGAAGGCTAGTGATAAAGGTCTTTGTCTACCAAGTCTGATGAGTTCAGTCATCAGAACCTGCATTGTAGGAGAGAACCAACCCCTACAAGTGGGCCTCTGACCTCCATGCATGGGCTGTAGTGTGTGCTTTTCTCTCCGACAAAGTAGAAAAGTAACTGTTAAAAAAAGAAATAAGGATTGCTGAGATTTGTCCATTTCAACTGGGCAGGGTAGCTCACATTGGTAATCTCTGTAAGCAGGAGGCTGAGGCAGGAGGATTACTGTGACTTCCAGGCCAGTGTGGGCTACAGAGTGAGACAATACCTCAAGTCAAACCAAAGAAACAAAGGATCTGTCCCTCTCTCTGCTTACACTGCCCAGAGCTTCCTGCACCTCAGTTTAGTGGTTAGACTTTAAGGTCCTGTTGTGGGAAGTCCAACATTCTCACCATATTTGAGTCTGCTGTTTACCGCCTCCCCAACCCAGGGTTTCTCTGTTTAACAGCTCTTGGAACTTGCTTTGTAGACCAGGCTGGCCTCAAACTCACAGAGATCCACCTGCCTTTGCCTCTCAGAGTTCTAGGATTAAAAACGTATGCTGCCATCGCCTTGCAGTGTTACTTTAAGACTGGGTCTTGAGGGTGGTAGTGGAGCACGCCTTTAATCCCAGCACTTGGGAAGCAGAGGCAGGGGGATCTCTGTGATTTTGAGGCCAGCCTGGCCTACAAGAGCTAGTCCAGGACTCCAAAGCTACAGAGAAACCCTGTCTTGAAAAACAAAAACCAAACAAAAAAGATTCATGGAATTGCTGGGCAGTGGTGGTGCACACCTTTAATCCCAGCACTTGGGAGGCAGAGGCAGGCAGATTTCTGTGAGTTCGAGGCCAGCCTGATCTACAAGAGCTAGTTCCAGGACAGGTTCCAAAGCTACAGAGAAACCCTGTCTTGAAAAACCAAAAAAAAAAGAAAAAAAAGAAAAGGGGGGGGTCTTGCCTTTTAGTTTTATTATGATAAATAATTTGTTGTTATGATTCAGTCATGATACACTAGGTAAAAAGAACTCCAGTAAGGAGGGCCTTTAGTGATGTGAAGGGTAGGGAAAGGGAGACACTCAGCAGTCCTGGAGTTGGCACCTGTCTTGCAGGGACCCTGTGCCCCGAGGCCATGAAGATCCCTAGTGCCTCCCCCTTCTCTTTCTTTCTGTCTCTGTCTCTCATGGGTTCTGGGGCATGATCTCAGGTTTCTCACACTGCTGAGCCATTTTCCCAGCCCCTCATTAGTACTTTTTAGTCTTTCCCCAGCTCAGATGGGTTGGAGTCAGCCCATTTGCCTTCTCCCCATTGAATGTTGAATGGGCCACTGTGAAGAAGCCCTCTGAGGTCAGGCCTCCGGAAGAACACAGCTTTCCTTTTCATAATGGCTCCTTCTCCTTCCCCTCCCAGTGACCGGAGGTGAGTTCCCGAGTTGGTTTAAAAAAAAAAAGTCACACAAGTGGAGCAGTCTCTGACCCCCACCCCTGACCCAGGACTTTCAGCTGGCCACACTGACAGCTGTCTGTCAACTACAGTTCAATGGATTTCCTGTTCAGCACCATGGTTTAGGTGAAACTGTCTTCTGGTAGGCTTCCTCTTTGGTTGACGTGGTTCTCGGTGCTGGTTTCTTTCTACATCACTTGTCTGGATCTAAGAAGAGCTGTTAGCACTTAAGTGTGCTTACTGTTAGAACAGAGTGGCTCCTGCATGTTGGTTTGGAAACCAGAATTCCTCTTAGTGAGTATGTATGTACAGGGTGTGCGTGTGTGTGAGAGAGTTGTGTGTGTATGTATGTGTGCTAGCGCATCATGGTACATCTGTGGAGGTCGGAGGACAAGCTCCAGTAAGATCTTGGCCTCTGCTTTCTTTGTGACAGGATCTGTAGTAAGAGGAGTGGACCGCGTTCCTGGTGCCCGGCTAGCTTAACCCCTGAAATAATTACACAGAAACTGTATTAATTAAATACTGCCTGGCCCATTAGTTCTAGCCTCTTACTGGCTAGCTCTTTTTTTTTTCCTTTTTTTTTGTTCCACCAAGATTTGAACTTATTGGCTAACTCTTACGTATTTGTTTAACCCATTTCTAATAATCTGTATGTCACCACGAGGTCATGGCTTACCAGGAAAGATTCCTAACCAGCGTCTGTCTCAGGCAGGAGAAACATGGCGTCTGCCATACTTCCTTCTTCCCAGCATTCTGTTCTGTCTACTCCACCCACCTAAGGGCTGCCCTATCAAAAGGCCAAGGCAGTCTCTTTATTCAACCAATGAAAGCAACACACAAACAGAAGGACCTCCTACACCAAGGGTCTCTTACTGTTTGAAGCTGCATGAGCCCGGCCAACTGACCCTTGACCTTCTTTCCCTGACTCTACCTCCTACCTTCTACATGAGCCCTAGAGCTGTAGATGGAGGTATGCTTCAGTGCAGCTTTCTGTCAGTTCTGGAATCCAACTCGGGTCCCAACACTTGCATGGCAAACAGGTCACCCATTGAGTCATCTCTCCAGCCTGTTTTGATTGTCTTTGAAACAGAGTCTCACTAAATAGTTGAAAATGACCTGACTCTGCAATCCTGCTTTAGCCTCCTGAGTGCTAGGATTATAGGTATGAGGAGCTAACTGGCTACCTCACTTGCTGGCTCATTCTCTTTTTCCTTCCTTCCTTCCTTCCTTCCTTCCTTCCTTCCTTCCTTCCTTCCTTCCTTCCTTCCTTCCTTTATGTGTGTGTTTGTTTTAAATATACAAATACAAGCCATGTATGTTTTCATGGCTGATTATTTGCTTTAGAAACCAACTGGTGTGCTCGTCCCTGGGGAAGACTGTTTCTCTCACTCACAGATTAGTTGCTGTGTTTGTTGTGCAGGGCTGAGGCCTTGTGCGACCTTCGCGGCTCCACATGGGAGTGTCTATTGGTGTCCTCCCCTTGCAGCTCACGTTTAGGCAGCTCCGTTGGTAAGACTTCATGGGTGTAGCTTCTGCCATTTCTAGAAGACAGTCTTAGAACAAAGTCACTGTTTCTCTGGCTCCTACAGTCTTTCTGTGTCGGGGGCCAGCCTCGACAAAATACCTTTCTTCTGGAGTGGAGATGTGGGAATTTAGAAATATAGTAAAGAATACAAAGATGCGAACAAAAATAATAAAGTGCAGAAACCATAGGATAGTATCGGGAGGGACTTTCAGTGAGTACTGAAAATTTGCCCATGTTTACTTTCCAACAGCTTAATATACCCCTGACTTCAAAAGGTAGGAGTAGAACAAAAGGACTGCATTAACATGCAAATGGAAAGTCGTGGGGTACATTCATTGCTCATGCCCTTGACTCATACCCAAACCAAACACGCGGTAGGCAAACCACTCCCTGGGTGGAATCCCAAGTTATTTCCATACAGGGAACTAGAACTCAGTTGGATCCTTAGACTTTTGTTTTTGATAGGAACCAATTACTTCCCTATTTTAGGAGCACTGAGGTCTGGCCCCACACCTGTTTACAATAGCCTTGAGAGAGCAGAACAACTAGGTAGGATCTTTGTTTGAGTTAGAAGCACTAAACTTGAAAAACAAGTCCCAAACTCTCTGGCCTTTGGCCTCTTTGGGCCTCCACAATTCTTCCCTTTTTTATTAATTTTAATAAAGCCTGTGCTTCTGCAACAGGACAGATAATCGCACCTGCCTTGGGATGAACACTTCTCCATTTCCCAGTCTTACCCACCTTCGGAATGGGCATTTTAATTTATTTAAGTCCACGTCTTAGGTGCCTGGGGAGGGGGGGAGGATCAAATCCTGTCCTTGACTGCCAACCTCTGCAAACAAAGGGTTAAGGGAGAAAGTACTGGGCTCTGCATCTTGAGCCAGGTTTTTGTCAAGAGAGTTCATTAGCAATTAGCTAATGATTAACAAGCAGATAATACTTTGTGCTATACATACTTTAATGGCTGATATATCTCCTTATTAAAGGAATACAGGATCACCAGGGTTGAGAATGCCCACTTGTGAGCTGGTCTAGAGTATTCAGCTGTATCACACTCTAAATTTGTTTTATCAAGCATACAAAATTAAAGAATTCATTGCTAGTGTCAAACGTTTCTTAGACAAATGCTAACATTTTTTAACCATTAACATCTTATAGTGACTGTAGTGTCTGGCCTCTTATTGGCCACGCCCACTCCCAGCTTCCAGCCTCTGACCCTAACTCTCTGCCTCTCTTCCTCTTCCGCTCTCACCACGGGAGCAGCAGCTGCTTCTCTCCCCTCTCCCCCTCTTCCCTCTATCTCCCTGTCTCTCTCTGTCTCTCTTTCCATCACCCATCAAATAAATGTTTAACTCTGCATAGTGCGCCTACCCAGCTCTCTTTGGTCCGTCCGTACCGCCGCACAGCCCATATGGGGACCCGGAGACTAGCCGCGTGGCCGCCCGCCCGCCACAGAGACCGCGTGGTCTGGGGACCTGCAGCAAGCTGCTGGGTCACCCCTTCTTTTAAAAAAACACAACAGTGACCATTACTAGTGTCAAACTTTTCTTAAACAAGTTCTAAACATTTTCTAATGATTAACATCTTATAGTGAACTAAAGCATTACTAGTGTCAAACTTTTCTTAAACAAATTCTGATCATTTTCTAACCATTAACATCTTATAGTGAACTAATGCATTAACAGGTGTGATTTAATACCATAGTGTGATTTAATCAATAAATCAATATCATAACACCATTTAACAAATCTTAATTTTCTTAAATCCATTTTAACCAAAAGACAAGATTTTTTTTTGGGGGGGGGACGACAGGGTTTCTCTGTAGCTTTTGAGACTGTCCTGGAACTAGTGAAAGACCTCTGGATCAGGGAGACTCTCACTCAAGTCTCGGGATAACACGACCCCCCAGGAACTCACGAGAGACCGTCCTTGCTGCAATCACACGAGGTTTATTGACAAGTACCAGCGCTGGGGTCGAGACTCATAGCCCATGCAGGGGAGGAGTTCGACCCCGAGTAGCTGGGAGAAGGAGTTTTTAAGGGAAGAAACCACACCCAGTAATCCAAAGGGGGTGGGGAGGGCGTCATTGGAAAATGCCAAAAATACCAGTGATCATTGAAAATTCCGAAAATACCAGTGATCATCACAAGGGGGTAATTCCCTGTTTATTCTCAAGATTATAATCTAACTTTATCTTCAGCTAGTTCCTGAAACAGGGTCATTGACCCGGCTAACCTAGATTTTTTTTGGCTCTCCTCTTCCTGCTAGAGGGGTCTGGATTTATCCGGGTCTTTCACTAGCCCTTGTAGACCAGGCTAGCCTCGAACTCACAGAGATCCGCCTGCCTCTGCCTCCCAAGTGCTGGGATTAAAGGCGTGCACCACCACTGGCCGGCCGAAATTTTTTTTTTAAAGATTTGGTTTATTTATTATGTATACAATGTTTTGTCTGCCTGTTTGCCTACAGACCAGAAGAGGGCACCAGATCTCATTACAGATGGTTGTCACCATGTGGTTGCTGGGAATTGAACTCATAACCTCTGGAAGAACAGCCAATGCTCTTAACCTCTGAGCCATCTCTCCAGCCCCAAGACAAGAGTTTTGTAATGGGTAAGAGTCCAAATACAATGCTGCTTTTAAGCAACTGTCCCAGTCTCTGAGCAGCAGAAAAAACCCTTAGGCTGCCCTCCTCTTATCTGAAGAGGGCTTTCAGTCCTTTCTTCCTGAGAGGAAAATTGAGAACTCAGTTCTCAGGCTCACTTAACATTTCAACAGCAGATTGAATACCTCATTGGCAATCTGAGTTTTGTGTTTCTAGTCCTGCTCCAAAGTAAACAGGGTTCAGACTGTAGCAAACTGTAATTATCGCGGCCGGCTGTTACAGCAGGGTCTCAGTGACTATGTGGATCCTGAGTGTTTGGAAGCAGCCCAGTGTCCTGCAGTGCAGAATGGCGTCCACTGTATAGAATGGTGGCAGCAGGTCCCATGGATCAGGCATTCCTCTTCGTGGGGTCAGGAAAGCAGGACCATGGACTTTCATTCTGACTCCTCCATGGGAGCATTAGAAGCTACGATGTCATCCAGTCTGGTGTTCTTCTGCCAGACACACTGAACCAGGCTTTCTGGAAGCCATCTCGCTTAATCCTCATCCTGTGAAAAAACACAGACATATCCCCCCCCCCCAAATTAATACAAGGTCGGGTCCTTTCCATCTTCCAGTGCAAGGTCTCTCCACCTTGCTTTAGCGAAGGTCACTTTTGCGCCATTATGCCATAATCTGTCTGCCGCTGATCGCTCATTGACATCCATATTCAAGAAGTTTAGTGTAAACAGCACATGTTTTAAGGCTTTGTGTGGTGTTCGAGGACGTAGTTCTCCCGCTTTTATCTTTTGAAGTTGTGTTTTCAAGGAGCTAAGACCACGCCCCACAATTCCTTGCCCTTGAGGATTATAAAGAATACCAGTCCTACAGTTCCATAGTCCATTGGGCACAAAATTTCTGAAATGCTTTATTAATATATCCAGATCCATTATCTGTCTTTATTATTTTTCTGCCCTCCTCTGCAGTGACTCCTGAGCCTCCACAGTACTGCCCTTTGTGGATTGTAGTTTTCTGTGGTGTCTCTGGCTGTTACAAAGAGGGGTTTCCTTGATGAGGGGTGAGAGCTGCCCTTGCCTGGCTGGACCCTAGAATAGGATGTCTCTTCTTTCCTTTTCCCCTCCATCTGACCCCTCCCTCCCTCTCTGTTTTAGAGCCAGCCTAGGATTTATTGTGATCTTAATGTCTTAGTGTTTATTTAAGATTTTATTTATTTATTATGTATACAGTGTTCTGTCTGCATGTATGCCTGCAGGCCTGAAGAAGAGGGCACCGGATCTCATTACAGATTGTTGTGAGCCACCATGTGGTTTCTGGAAATTGAACTCAGTACCTCTGGAAGAGGTTAAGAGTGTTCTTAACCACTGAGCCGTCTCTTCAGCCCCATCTTAGTATTTATAGTGCTGATATTACAAGTATATGCCTTCATATCCATCTTTTTCATTTTTACTAGGATATATATGTAGAAAATGGTGTACAGACAACAGCAACTTCCTGTTTGTCTTTACTACCACCTCATTTACAACTAGTACACAAAACAGTGCCAACACACGGTGTGTCCTTCTAGAAAGGTTGTAGCATATAGAAATATTTGGTTCATCGGGTGGTGGTGGTGCACACCTTAATCTCAGAACTCAGGAGGCAGAGGCAGGCAGATCTCTGTGAGTTCAAGGCCAGCCTGGTCTACAGAGCGGAGTTTTAGGACAGCCAGTACTACACAGAGAAACCCCATCTTTATTATTATTATTATTATTTATTTATTTATTTTCCATGATATTTATTGAGTTCTACATTTTTCTCTGCTCCCCTCCCTGCCTCTCCCCTCCCCCCTTCAGCCCTCCCCCAAGGTTCCCATGTTCCCAATTTACTCAGGAGATCTTGTCTTTTTCTGCTTTCTACTTCCTATGTAGAAAGGCCTGGAGGGATGGCTCAGCTGTTAAAGGCTAGGCTCACAACCAAAAATATACCCACTTTCTCTTCTATAAGGTTCAGTGTGACTGTCTTTATGTTGAGGTCTTTGATCCATTTGGATTTGAGTTTTGTACATGGTGATAGATATGGGTCTATTTTCATTTTTCTACATGTTGATATCCAATTATGCCAGCACCACTTGTTGAATATGTTTTCTTTTTTCCATTTGATATTTTTGCTTCTTTATCAAATATCAGGTGTTCGAAGATGTGTGGATGATATCCGGGTCTTCTGTTTGGTTCCATTGGTCCTCCTGTCTGCTCTTATGCCAACACCAGGCTGTTTTCAGTACTGTAGCTCTGTAGTAGAGTTTGAAGTCAGGAATTGTGATGCCTCCAGAAGTTCTTTTGTTGCCCAGGATTGTTTTGGCTATCCTGGGAAATGCCATCTTGAAAAACAAAAAAAATTTGGTTGACTATATATTTGTGTTATATTATAATTTTTTATTGTAGCTGAATATTTTTTCATTTTTTGTTTTATTGATATTTATTGAGCTCTACATTTTTCTCTGCTCCCCTCCCTGCCCCCCCCCCTCTTCAATCCTCCTCCAAGGTCCCCATGCTCCCAATTTACTCAGGAGAGCTTGTCTTTTTCTACTTTCTGTTTCCCATGTAGATTATATCCATGTAAGTCTCTCTTAGTGTCTGCATTGTTGTCTAAATTCTCTGGGATTGTGGTTTGTAGGCTGGTCTTCTTTGCTTTATGTTTATAAACCACCTATGAGTGAGTACATGTGATAATTGTCTTTCTGTGTCTGTGTTACCTCACTCAAAATAATGTTTTCTAGCTCCATCCATTTTCCTGAAAATTCAAGCTGTTGTTATTTTTTTCTGCTGTGTAGTACTCCATTGTGTAAATGTACCACATTTTTCTTTTATCCATTCTTCGATCGAGGGGCATTTAGGTTGTTTCCAGTTTCTGGCTATGACAAACAAAGCTGCTATGAACATAGTTGAGCACATGTCCTTGTGGCACGATTGAGCATCCTTTGGATATATACCTAAAAGTGGTATTACTGGGTCTTGAGGAAGGTTGTTTCCTAATTTTCTGAGAAATCGCCACACTGACATCCATAGGGGTTGTACCAGCTTGCATTCCCACCAGCAATGCAGAAG
>PVIU01000266.1:0-26088 GCA_004026605.1 Ondatra zibethicus
CCCTCCCAATCCTCCAAGCTCTCCCCAGTCCTTCCCTTCTCCCTTCTCCTTCCCCCTCTTCCCTTTCCCCCAACCCTACCTCTACCCATTACCCCCACCCCATGCTCCCAACTTTTGCCCGGCTATCTTGTTTGCTTCCAATTTCCAGGAGGATCTATATATGTTTTTCTTTGGGTTCACCTTGCCATTTGGCTTCTACAGAAGAAGTTCAAGTGGCCAAAAGATACTTAAGGTCATGTTCAACTTCCTTAGCGATCAGGGAAATGCAAATCAAAACAACTTTGAGATACCATCTTATACCTGTCAGAATGGCTAAAATCAAAAACACCAAGGATAGCCTATGCTGGAGAGGATGTGGAGAAAGGGGAACACTCATCCATTGCTGGTGGGAATGCAAACTTGTGCAACCACTTTGGAAATCAGTGTGGCGGTTTCTCAGGAAATTGGGAATCAACCTACCTCAGGATCCAGCCATACCACTCTTGGGAATATACCCACATACTACAAAAGCATTTGTTCAACTATGTTTATAGCAGCATTATTTGTAATAGCCAGAACCTGGAAACAACCTAGGTGCCCCTCAATGGAAGAATGGATAAAGAAAGTGTGGAATATATACACATTAGAATACTACTCAGTGGTAAAAAATAATGACATCTTGAATTTTGCATACAAATGGATGGAAATAGAAAACACTGTCCTTAGTGAGATAACCCCGACCTAATAAGATGAATATTGTATGTACTCACTCATTAGTGGACTCTAGCCATAAATAAAGGACATTAAGTCTATAGTTCACAACCCTAGAAAATGGGCCTTTTAACCCAGCCTTGCACCAAGTTCCTTCACCCTGCTTGTTTTCTTTCCAAAGCTTGCCTGTCCTTCTAGATGATGGCATGGGCTTCTACATTCTTTCAGTATTTCTCTCAAATATCTTCTTTTTTATTTTTGCTTCTCTACTGAATTATTGATAGGATTTCAGGGTGTAAAACTGTAAGTTCCTTCCTATTTTCCCCTGGCCCTGTGATTATTTGATTCTATTGTTTTTTTCTGTGTATTGTTGATAAGAAATATGTTACTGACTTATTGCTTTATAAATCCTGCATTTTCTCTGCTTGTTTATAGAGATTTTTCTCTTGATTCATGCACTCTAAGGTTCACCACTGTATAATGCAATGTGAATTTGTTTATATTTCTCTTATTTGAGTTCAGTGTACTTCTTCAACCTGAAGATGAAGCATTTTAAAATCCTTTACCCTTTTTTCAAACAATACCTTCATCTACTATTTCTGGATCACAATCAATAAATCATACACCACTGGCCAAATTTGACCAGTGCAAATAAAGTTTTATTGAGACAAGTGACACCCATTGTGTATACAATGTGTGTAGCTGCTTCTGTGCAAATTTGAGTGTCTGTGAAAGAGATTAATTAGCTCATCGACAACCTAAAACATTTGCTATTTGTTTTATTTTGGAACATGTAAGTCAGTCTCTGTTCTAGGCTCTCATTCTAGAACTTGTATTACACATAAGGAGACTTTTCATCCTAAATCTTGTGTCTATTAATCTCTTGTTGTAGTTTCTCTAATTTTACCTCTCTGTGTTACATTCTGAAGAGTTTTCTTGAGGCTATATTTTAATTAATAAATTTTCTTTATAATTATGTATAACCAAATATTTAATATACCTATAGATCTTTTTTAACGGTTGCAGTTTTGTTTTTAAAAGAATTTAGCTTAAATCTCTTTTAAAATAAACACTTTAAACTTCCTTTTTATGTGTATGGGTGTTTTGCCTACATGTTTGTCATGAACCATCTATATGCAATGACCTAGAAAGTCAGAGAGGGTGTTGGATCCCAGGAACTGGAGCTACAGATGGTTGAGTGAGCTGCCATGTGGGTGCTGGGAGGTGAACCTAGGTTCCTCGGCAAGGGCAGCCATTACCTCTAACTGCTGAGTATCTCTCCAGTTCTAATTTTAAATTCTTAAATGTTGTTTTCCATGATGGTATCTGACCTGTTATATACATTTCCTAGGAATTTAAAGGGGCTTTAAAAAAAGATATATTTTACTTTTAATTATGTGTTTGTGTATGTGTGTGTGTGTGTTTCTGTATGTGTGTTATGAGCATGCAGTGCCTGTGGAGGCCAGAAGAGGGCATCAGATCCCCTGGAGCAGGAGTTTAAGGCAAGGAGCCACTCAGTGTAGTTGCTTGGAACCTGAGTGTGATCCTCTATAAGAACAGTAAGCACTCTTAGAAATTAAACCATCTGTCTAGCTGCCTACTGGAATATTTTAAGTGTTTTATCACATCAATTTTTTATGTTTTTTAGCCTGCTATTTATGGCTGTGGGATCTTCTTAAGGTGCTTTGATTTATTTTCTATTCATGTAGTATTTTAGTGGGTCCTGGTTCTCATTCCAGATGTTTCAATTTTGCCTTTTCTAGACACTTCCATATATCTGGGACTAATTGTAGACAGAATCTTCTATCACAGCCATTCAGTCCCAAAGAAACACACAGAGGCTTATATTAATTATAAACTCTTTGGCCTATTGCTCAGGCTTATTACTAACTAGCTCTTATGACTTAAATTAACCCATAATTCTTTATCTATGTTTAGTCACGTGGCTTGGTACCTTTTCTCAGTGAGGCATTCTCATCATTCTTCCTCTGTGTTTGCCTTGTGACTGACTCTCTGCCTTTCCTCTTCCCAGAATTCTCCTAGTCTGGTTTCCCTACCTATATTTCCTGCCTGGCTACTGGCCAATCAGTGTTTTATTAAACCAATACAAGTGACAAATCTTTACAGTGTACAGGAGCATTGTCTCACAGCAACTGATTTCTTGCTTTAATGATCTCTGCACCTGTGAGTCATGACAACTTGCAGGGCATGCTGGTGTGTGACTCAGGCTTTCTTTCTTCCTTTCCATTTTTCTTTCTCCCTGCCATCCCCACCTTATCCTTCCATCCTTCCCTTCTTTCCTGCCTTTTTACTTTTTATTTCTTGTCCCCTTCTGTGTTTTTTTCTTTTCTCTCTCCCCAACTTCAGTCCATACCCCATTCTCGTTACCGCTGTGTCAATCAACAAGAAAAATGCGCTGGTTTCATGTTTTTATTGTTTCTCCCTCTGTCTAACAAAAATAATAAACAAACACCACAAATACCATTTTCAGGTTCTAGAGCCATATCAGTTTTAGTGCACAGAGATAGATTTGTGTAGCTACACCCAGAATTAGGGTATGAAACAGTTCCTCTGTATTGGTAAAATTTTTCATCATTTCCTGAAGCTAGTGTCTCTTTGTGTTTCAAAGCATTGTATTAACTTATAATTATCTGTTCTGAGTGTTCACACATGCATGTGTGGCGGTCTCCCTGGGTGGAGTCTGTTCTCTCCTCCGGCTCACAGTTCATCAGGCTTGGCAGCCATTGCCTGCTGAGTCATCTTGCTGGCGTGGTATTAAATTCTTCTGTTTCATTCTGGGCATCATATAAACATATGTGTTCTAGCCACAAGGGCCAGGAAGGTCAATCTCTTGTCTCCAGGACTACAGTCTGTTTGTACCTACCATGTTTCCAGTACCACAGTCCACTTGAGGTAACCTGAGCAGAGATCACAATACAAACAGATAATCACATCACTTCCTGAACTCGTCAGCATTTTCTAGAAAAACAGAACAAATAGGATATGACATACATAGGAAGAGATTTGATTTTAGAAGATCTATGCTGTTAGGGAGGCAAGTCTAAAATCTGCAGGGTGGGCTATCAGGCTAAATACCTACAAAAGAGCTGATGCAATTCAAGCCCATGGGCAGTCTTTGCAGAAATCCTTCTTGCCAGAGGACAATCTGTGGAGCAAGCACACAGTCTTCCAAGTAGCTGGAAGAGGACTGCCCACATCATGAAAAACAACTTATTCTATTCAAAGTTCACTAATAACTGTTCATCTCATGCAAAACACTCTCACAGAGGCATCTAGAATATTTGACAACATATTTGGAAACATCAAGTTGATACCTAAAATAAATCATCTTAAATCTGACTCTTGTCATCCTACATTGTGATAAACCATACTTAATCTTCAAATAAAGGCAGCAACAGGGTCATATTTTCACATGACATAATACGACTCAATCCTGCATATATCTGAAATGTACTTGCTCTTACAAAAGAGACAAAGTTCCTAGGCCATGCTCACTTGTCTTAAATATATTGCAGCTAAAATATTTTGGTATAAAGTTAACAATAATTATATACTATTACCTGTATAGAAATCATATAATATATAAGGGTCTAGAAGTAAGAAGAAAACAAAGATGCCTATACACAAAATCTTATTTATACCAAAATAAAAAAGAAATACAACAGTCAGAACCCTCAGTTCTAGAACTGGATACATGTTTGTATATTATATTTATAGCTAAGTTATTTTTTGAAACAGGGTTTTGATACATGCTCAGCCTCAGAATTTTGTCTCAATCCCCTGAGAGCTGGGATTACAACTGTATGCCCCCATACCCGTCATATATGTTCCTTCTTCACATCTCGTTCCATGCTCTCTTTGCCCCCACCAGGCATCTCCTCTAGTTATCGTTCTTTGCTTGCTAGGTTGACACATCTTCATTCCTGGATGAAGGGCCTGGCTCGCTGGTAGGTCTGCCAGGACTGCACTGTACTTTTCCACTGACTTTAATTCCAGGGCATGATCTACTACTAAGGCGTTATGTGTTTCAGACATAACTCTTCCTTCCCTCCATTAGGGAACAGCAGGCCTACATCTCCCTAGTAGTGAGGACCATCTACCTAGCCAGAGCACAATTCTTTTTCTGTCTGTTGATTTAGAGGCATGGGAGGCCAAAGGAACTGCAAGGCATTTTTAAAATTTTGGTTCAATAGAATTATGATTGTGTTTCCTGGCGGAACGGAGACCTGCAGGCCAGCAAAACATGATGGCATAGGTTCAGGAAACAACAATTTCGTTAGTAGCTCACTAGGGCCACTCTTACTGGAAAACCCATGGAAGAATTAAGAATCGTTAAAAGCCAGAACAAATGTAATAAACTTTTCTATAACATTGTTGAATCCACAAGAGTGTTGAAGCATTCCTATTCCAGATGCCAAGTCAATCTGAACGGGAGGAATGGTTGGATAAAAAGCCTATGCTATATATCTTTTTTTTCCTGTACTGTACACAGTCATAGTCTAGAAAAAAAAAACACCAGTGACCCAGATTTTAAACTAAACCACACACACAACTTTTAGTTTAGAAAAGAAACACAGTCAATTATAGCAATTAATTAAAATGCATTTAAGCAGTTGCCATTCAAACAATTATATTAAACAGTTATCAGACTAGAGAGAAGCTTGTCATCGAAGCTTCGATATGATCTTGGTATTGGACTAGAAGTAGACCAGTCAGGCTTCTTAGACATTGAATATATCTTTTACATTACCAATTCCAGTGTCCTTTACTGTCCTTCTTTCCTTCTTCCTTCCTTCCTTCCCTCCCTCCCTCCCTTCCTTCTTTCTTTATTTTCTTCTTGCTTGCTTTTTTCCTTTTTGCTCTCTTTTTAGTGAGAAATTTCCTACCTACACAAGCAGGCAGATGCATTAGGTAACTTAAATAAATGAGAAAGAAAGGCAAAGCAAACATCTCCATGGAAGTTCATACATTCCCACAAAGTGCTCAGACCTTGGGCCCTAAAGTGAGCTTTCCACCACTTGTCCCTCACATATTCCCCCTCTTCTCTCTCCTTTCTTGGGATTGAATTGGATCCTATCCATCATATAAGCTCGTAGAGCTAGTGATTACTTTTTCTCTCTCCCTAAAGCTATGAGTCATCAAATCATCAAATTCTGCACACTATATCTTTAAATGTTTGAGGAAAGCCTGTTGACATCAAAGCAAATCTCAAACTCATCAGGTTTTGGGTAGATGACCACCAGAGCTCCCAGCCTCTAATGTTGCTCTTAGGTGCTCGCCGGGGTTGCTGTTCTTGTTATGTGAATATCTGACTGCGGCTCTGCATCCTGGTATTTTATGTATTTCCTCCCTGGTATTTTACGTATTAGTATTTGGCATCTTTTTTTATTATTAATGGTAGGTGAGGTAATTGATGTGCTATAAAGAATCTAGTATGCATCATTTCATGTTCTTATCCACATTGAACCTGGGCATGACCTGCAACTACTCCAAGAACAGGTACAAATCCAGTGCTGGTCCCATGGTTCAGCCACGAGAAGACCCGGCAGCTTCCCTTTCTGGTTTTTGGAGAATCCTGAGCCTGCCTTATTGGAAATGTGGCCACTTGCTGGAGAGGTCATATGGAAAGAGAGAGTATGGGGCAGGGGAGAATGACAGTGAGAGAGGAGAGGGAGGGGGAGACAGAGTGTGTGTGCGTGCGCGCATGGGCACGCGAGCTGGGTGGGATCTTCTAGCTCCTCCATCAAGGCATTATTCACAACACAGAGTTAGCCTGGACATTCCAGCCTGAGAGCAGCTCGACAGCTCACCCTCGGCCCAGCTGGCAGCAGGCAGAGCAGCAGAACTGCCCGAATGAACCCAGCCAGTCCACTGAACACGAGGATAACGCAGTGGCTTTTGTCTAAAGCCTCTGTTTAGAAGTGGTTTCTTCCACGGCAATAACGGAATAACTGAAGCAGGGGTCATTGATTGTGTGTGTGTGGTCTTATTTAATTATTCATTTAGCTGAACTCCACTCCCAGGCATTCAGTATGTTTTTCTCTGGGTTCAAGTTAGCCATTCAATGCAAAAAGCCCTCTGGTTCACAATCAGTACAGGGCTTGACATTTTTTTTTAAAGAGAAACTCATTTGATCGTCCTTATCAATATCTGAAGCCCAGAAAAGCACACACATAAAAACCACAAGCTCCAGGCTATGCACTGAATTGGTTAGATTCTTCCTGGTCTCTTCTTCATTAGGAAGTGCAATTATGTTGGCCTGTAAGACGATCATTTAGGGTCTTGAGATACATTGATCTGAGCTTCCCTTGACAAGGAATAAGGGCAATATTAGATAGAAGTGTAGTTTTAGTTTGGGAAACTTTTAGGAAATAAAAGGAGGAAATAAAAGATGGCTGTCAAATTGAGTCTTGTCCTTTGCACACAATGATGCCATCTGGCCACAGGGATGTTATAGTCTCTCTTCCCTGGAATAGAATTGACACTGGCAAACTGTTGTATGGTTAAGGACCTTCCCTCCCAGCACCCTCGTTTGCAATGTGAATGGAAGTGACACTGGCTATTGTAAGCCAAGAAGTCATTCTGCAGTTGGCATAATGGTGCACACTGGTAACCCCAGTACTTGGAGACGGGGGCAGGAGGATCAGGAGTTCATTTTAACTGCATAGTGAGATCAAGCCTGACCTGGGCTGCACAAGTCCCCATCTCAATGAATGAATGAATGAATGAATGATGTCTTTATGCCCATCCAATGCTCTTTCTGCATGTGCTGGTAGACACAAAGAACTGGAAGTCTTTAGGGAATGAGAAAGCTCTAGGACAGAAGGAACCTGGCTATCCCAGTCATGTTAGACAGCAGAGTCTTTTGCCAGCTAGGAAAACTCACCATGCAAAGCCACAAGGGAAAATTAAAATTCTGTTTTATTTGAATCTTTGGAAACCAGAGGCTCAACCCTATTAGCAGAGGTATGGGCAAACCCACCCCGAAGTTGTGAGCATGGGAGAGTTGTCCCAATTTCGCATCTGACCAAACACCCTACAGCTACCTAGGCCCAGGCCCAAGGATATAACTTGGTGTACCCCACCATCCACCCCATCTATGATCTACTGGAGCATGTGAAGGGACCTGACGTGTAGGCCCAAAGCTTTGGGATCTCTACAACACAGGGCAACAGCAGGATATCCAGGGGGAGCCTGAGCGAAGACCCAAAATTGACAGGGCAGTAGAAGCCAGAGGCCTTGAACCAGGCCAATGGCTCTTTGCAATGAGCACTTGGAAGTAAAGATACATGGACAAAGAGGTTCATGGCGTGACTCACTGTGTCAAACTGCAGTGTCATTGACAAAATTTTTAAGTTTTTCCCTTTCTTTTCTCTTTTTTTCCTCTTAAATCCTGTTTTATTTGGGAGATGTGCGGGGGTGGAGGGCAGATATGAAGGAATGGGGAAATGAATGAGATCAAGATGCATGTTGTAAAAGACACATAGAATAAGAAGGAAAAAAGGAAGGAAAGAAGGAAGGAAGGAAGGAAGAAAGAAAGGAAGGAAGGAAGAAAGAAAGGAAGGAAGAAAGAAAGAAACCTGAGGCTCATTTGTTACAGCAGCTAGCATTCCCCAAGTGAGCACAATTGTTCATTTATATGAAAATCTGCATAATCTTTTCACAGAGAGATCATTACTAGCTTTGAATGGAGAAGCTGATTCATTTTCTTTAGCGTCTCTAATCACATTTATAAATAAGGCCAATGCTATGCACGCTGCAGAAATTTTTGATCTCATACTAATTGAGATCTTACGTCACCTCATTGAACAGTACAAAGTCCCTATTCTGAGCACTTTGGACACCTCATCTGGCTGAATCAGCCTGATAGCTCATGAACTGAGTTCTCTTAGTGTCCACATTTCTTTCAGACAGGTTAAACTTCCCAGATGTTAGGCCACTGGTAATGGAGCTCTGCTGCCTGGCTTCCGAGGACAGATGGCTATCACTAAGCTACCCTGAGTAGAACCATACAGGACTCCCAGCACAGAATCTGACACACAGCAAATACATCACACATGTGAATTTTATTTTCCTTCCTGTCTGAGAAAAGGAGGAATAGGAACAATTTCCTTCCTGTCTGAGAAAAGGAGGAATATGAAACGAAATCAGATAAATAAGCAAAATAACAGTGCTTGTGAAGTATTCATGCTATTGACTTACAGGAGAAAAATTGGCCCAGGTCTAACCCAGGATAGACCTTACTTTGGGAAGTGTGGGATTGCTGCATCCCTTACATCTTTCTCATCTCGTTCAATCTAGCACACATTTCCTTTTTAAAATTGTTTTTATTGAGCTATGTATTTCTTTCCTCTCCCTTCCCTTCCTGTCCTCTCCCCTTTTACCCTTTCCCATGACCCTCACACTCCCAATTTACTCAGGAGATCTTGTGTTTTTCTACTTCCTCTGTAGATCCACGTATGTCTCTCTTAGGGTCTTCTTTGTTGTCTAGGTTCTCTGGGGTTGTGGACTGTAGGCTGATTTTTCTTCGTTTTATATCTAAAAGTCACTTATGAGTGAGCACATATTATATTTGTCTTTCTGGGTCTTGGTTACCTTACTCAATATTGGTTTTTCTAGATCCATCCATTTGCCTGCAAATTTCAAGATGTTATTTTTTCTGCTGTATGGTACTCCATTGTGTAAGTGTACCACATTTTTTTTATCCATTTTTTAGGGACATCTAGGTTGTTTCCAGGTTCTGGCTATTATAAATTATGAATAATGCCTCTGTGAACATATTTGAGCACATGTCCTTGTGGTGTGATTGAGCATCCTTTGGGTTTATGTCCAAGAGTGGTATTGCTGGTTTTGAGGTAGATTGTTTCCTAATTTTCTGAGAAATTGACAGACTGATATCCAAAGGGGCTGTACCAGTTTGCACTCCCACTAGTCACGGAGGAGTGTTTCCTTTACCCCACATCCTCTCCAGCATAAGCTGTCATCAGTGTTTTTGATCTTGGCCATTCTGACAGATGTCAGATGGAATCTCAGAGTTGTTTTGATTTGCATTTCTCTGATGGCTAAGGATGTTGAACATGTCCTTAAAAGTCTTTCAGCCATTTTAGATTCCTCTGTTGAGAGTTCTCTGTTTAGGTCGGTACTCCATTTTTTTTTTTATTGGATTATTTGTTCTTTTGATGTCAAGTTTCTTGAGTTCTTTGTATATTTTGGAGATCAGCCCTCTGTTTGATGTGGGGTTGCTGAAGATCTTTTCACATTCTGTAGGCTGCCATTTTGTCTTGTTGACCATGTCTTTTGCTTTACAGAAGCTTCTCAGTTTTAGGAGGTACCATTTTTTAATTGTTTCCCTCAGTGTCTACGCTAGTGGGGTTATATTTAGGAAGTGGTCTCCTGTACCAATGAGTTCAAGTGTACTTCTCTTCTATGAGGTTCAGTGTGGCTGGCTTTATGTTGAGGTCTTTATCCATTTGGACTTGAGTTTTGTGCATGGTGATAGATATGGATCTATTTTCATTCTTCTACATGTTGATATCCAGTTATGCCAGCACCATTTGTTAAATATGCTTTCTTTTTTTCATTTTATATTTTTAGCTTGTCAAAAGTCAGGTGTTTGTATGTGTGTGGATTGATATCCGGGTCTTCTATTCAGTTCCACTGGTCCTCCTGTCTGTTTTTATGCCACTACTAGGCTGTTTTCAGTACTGTAGCTCTGTAGTAGAGTTTGAAGTCAGGGATTGTGATGCCTCCAGAAGTTCCTTTATTGTACAGGAATTTTTGGCTGTCCTGAGTTTTTTATTTTTCCATATCAAGTTGAGTACTGTTCTTTTGAGATCTTTGAAGAATTTTGCTGGGATTTTGCTGGGCATTACATTGAATCTGTAGATTGCTTTTGGTAAGATTGCCATTTTTACTATGTTAATTTTACCTACCCAAGAGCATGAGAGATCTTTCCATTTTCTGGTGTTTTATTCAATTTCTTTCTTCAAAGATTTAAAGTTCTTGTCATATAGGTCTTTCACTTGTTTGGTTAGAGTTACAACAAGATATTTTATTTTATTTGTGGCTATTGTGAAGGGTGATGGTTCTTTGATTTCTTTCTCAGCCTGTTTATCATCTGTATAAAGGAGGGCTATTGATTTTTTTGAGTTACTCTTGTATCCTGCTACTTTACTGAATCTAGCACACATTTCTTGAGGCAAACTATTCTAAGCCTCTCACTTGAGATGTAGCTGAAAAGCAAGATGGCCTTTTCAATTTTGGTCATGCAGCACTTTACATACCTGAAGGACTTTTAAAAAATTACAGAGCCATAATGAGAACGCTCGGCTTTCACCCCAGTCCTACCCGATATTATTAGATTGTTTCCAGAATGGAACTTGAAGAGCTCTTTCAAAGAAGGAGCGGCAATTTTCCCCCATTCTAATTGCTACACCGAGAGCAATTTGTCTTGGGAGCTGCGGAACCACTTTCTTCGTTCACCTGAAGTTTCATCAAAGCCATATGCTTAATCAATGTTTGCTTGTGTTTATGGTCTAGTGCTTACTGACAGCAGGTGCAGAAAAGAGTAAGTTCCCATCTGCATGAAAGTCCCCCTTAAACCCACCAGCATGCTGTTTCTGCTGTCGTTTCCATAGACAGGTAATTTTTCATGGCACCTTCCTGAGTTGCTCCCGCCTCCATAGCTGGCTCCGTTTCCCTCCCTGCTGTGTCTAGAAGATGTGGTCTCATTTGTAGTGCGCAGACTCTCTGCTTGCTTTGCTCATCGGCTTATCTTAGTGCTTGATGCCAACCGGAAACTGACGTTTTCCTCCGAGTCATTTAGAAGCTGTTGTTAGCATGTCAGGGAAGCCAGGCCAGAGGTGAACCAGGGGGGGATTTGCCGTTTTGGACATCAGCAGAGAGACCTTATAGTAGCTTTAGTGGCCTGGGACCTAAGGAGTCTAACCTAGGGAAGGTCATTAACCTTAATGATAATCACCTGCCTAATCAGCCTCCAAGGCCCTGGAAAAGTGCATTGAATACCATCTCCTCAGTGTTATTTGTTTACCGAAGTGAGGGAGGCAGCTCAGCTGACTGCTACTCATTAGCCAGGGTGGTTTATAAACTGAGGGCACAGTTTGGTGCTCCAGGGCAGGCACTATCTCACTTTGACTTCTTCATTGCATCTGGCCGTAGCTTCCTTAAGGCAAAGGAGAGAGTCTGTCATCCATCTCCACTGAGCAGCGGGCAGAATGAGTGCCCAGCCTCCTAGAAAGACTCCTATTGATGCTGGCGGTTGTCGGTGTCTGTGTGCCCATTTCCGTCCTGCTGTCACATCCACTGCAAGTCCTGCCTGCGCCACTGAAAAGCCAAGAGTTCCGAGTGGTATATGAAGTTGAGGCATTATCTTACTATGTAGAACTCTTAAGATTTTAGCAGTGCCATGCCTTGGCAGGCATCTTTGAATCTCAGGGAGCCACCATAAAGGCAGCAGAAGTAAGGCACAACATTAAATGCTTGTTTTGTTTGCTCATTCTTAAGATGTGGAAAATACACACTGCTTGCTTGGAACAGAGGCAACCACAGACTGACTACCTGGGGATACTGGCGCACATTTTAAGATCTAACCGAGCGGTGACTTATGCCAATGCTTCTTTGTCACTGTGGCTTTCCCCTCTATCACACATTTACATGAATAGCTTTCTTAATCAGCTTAAGAAGGTATGCAAGAAAGAGAAAAGGGGGATGGGGTAGCAGTCAACCCCTTCAGGGAGTTCAAAGGCCCGACATTTCAAACAACAAGCAAGGGAGAATAAGACAAAATTACAGGAGAAAGAGAAATAAACCTCAATATAAGGGGCATGAAAACCAATAGGAATTCAAGATCAGTTGTGTTGGCAGATCAAAGCTCAGACATAGTGGAGAGTGCTAGCTATCACCAGGGGAGACTGTGCTGCACAGGAGAGGGAAACACACATTGTTTCTCTTTGGTGCTTTAGCTAGTTTCCAAACAAAGACCAACCAAACTGACCAGAGCAGAATTTATTTATGTATAAGGCGGAGGCAGTGGTTAAATTGGCTTCATCACAGGCATGCTAGAGAGCTTAGCTACCAGATTTTAGAGAGGATCCCTAGAGGAGTTCTACATAGTAAGATAATGCCTCAACTTCATATACCACTCGGAACTCTTGGCTTTTCAGTGGCGCTGGCAGGACTTGCAGTGGATGTGAGTGACAGCAGGACGGGAATCGGCACACAGACCTTTCACCTAGCGGGATCCACATCTCATTGCCAGTCTTTTCGTGGGAAAAGCCCTCTGCCTGTGCTTCAATGAGCCACCCTTGCTGTTCACCTGGCAGGAGAGCGAGAAACCTGTTCCTGAGTTTTAATTTAGCGGTCTTAAATAAGTGTACGGCTGGCTGAGAACCAGGATCATGGTGTGACGGTAGAAAGTCATGGTAGAGAGACTTGGCATGGGACACGGCACAGATTTGCCTAGACTCTATTTAGAGACCTGTATGCGATGGAGGGTGCTAGATTGCCAGTCCTGCGTCTAGATACCAGGAGTCTCTATCTGCCTCCGAACCAGAACACTTCAAACAATGCCCCAAAGACACCGAGCTATCTCTGTGCTGAGACACACACACACACACACACACACACACACACACACACACACACACACACCTTGAAAAATGGAAACATAGCAAACATGACTGCAAAGTCAGACTTCTGAACACCTCTGGTTTTGGTTAGAAGAGCCTGTCTCTTATTAAGATAGGGCAAAGTCTCATAATTCCTGCTCGTTTATAGTTCATAGAAAACTCTCTCTCTCAATCCTTAACAAACAGATGGTAGGAACAGAGATAATCATCGTGAACAAGTGCGATGAAACGAATGATTCAACATGCAATTATCACAGTGTCTATCAGCGCGGGTGCATTAATGGATAGGTATTTCGTTTGTTTGTCAACTGAGTGATTATCCATGTCAATAAGCACTCTATGGAAATTCAGCTGCCTTTTCCAGTAGAAGGCAGTAAAATAGGACAGTTTGGCTGTTAATTGAATATTTGTGTAAGCTGAATAATTATGGTCGTTAGGAATAATTACCGCAATGAAATACAATGAGAACATTTGAGCTATGGAGGGACAAGCTCAGTCAGTCCTCACTGGAGAACTGGCAGGTATGTCTTGACTGTCTTGAGTGACAGTCTAGTTTCTCTGATGTTGCTGACCTCTTTGTAACATAACACCTAATAACTTCTTACTGCACATGAGGGTTGTTCTCCCCCATTCTGGTTTTCAGAGAAAGTCCTACAAGTCAATAATTAGGCTGATATGGAACATTTTCTCCATGAGATCTAAGGTACTCAACCCTTCCTGCGCCCCATCAGAGAAGTGTCTGGATGGATGAGGTTGTGCAGAGGAGATTTCAAAGTAAACTTGAATGACCCATACAATAGTTTATCAATAGGTTTTGTATCCCACCAACAGCAAAGTGTCTGCCACGTTTCTCACTTGCAGGGTGACATGAAAAATAATAAATAATAGTAAATGAACAACTGAGCCCACGGATTTACTCTAAATATGTGCTAATTTCTCAGTTTGGTTGTGGACTTAGCCTTGGCTTCTGAAAGTACTTTGAAATTTTGCTTTATATATTTTAGATGTTATTTTCTACACACAGATTTAGTGACCCTGTGACTCTAGATCAGGGGTTCTCAACTTGTGGGTCACGACCCCTTTGGGTCAAATGACCCTTTCACAGAGGTCACCCAAGACCATTGGAAAACACAGATATTTATATCATGATTCATAACCATGGCAAAATTACAGTTATGATGTAGCAGCAAAAATAGCTATGCTTGGGGGGGTCACCACAACATGAGGAACTGTATTAAAGGGTTGCAGCATTAGGAAGGTTGAGAATAACTGCTCTAGACTAAACTCCACAAATGTATCCCAGCTCTTTCCCGCTCTCCTTAGGATAGGATGACTGTCTCAGGAAGGAGTTGAACTCCTTTCGGGCACTGAAGAACCAGAGAAGAGCATGCCCTGGTTAACTGGTCTGTCCCATAAGTGCTCTGGAATATTTCAAATGACCCTCCATCCTCCTCTTGTCAAAGGCACAGATTGATTTTTCTCTAACATTTATCGTGGAATCCAGTCAAGTTGCTGGGGATAAAACTGGGTGTGGGGTCTGCCCATGTCTTGGTCCCTGGGAGTTGTTTTTAGCCCTCGGGCTTGCCCATATTGTGCCTCCAGCAGGTTGTCCTGTGGTGGGTAGCACTGGTTTTGGAGCAGGTTCTGACCTTACCCTGCTCTGGTAAGCTAATGGTGTAATCAGAAATTAGAATTTTCTTTTTCTTCTGCTGAATTGGACATTTTGTCATTTATAATGATGAAACTATTAATTTGTCATTGACTTTTAAATAACTTTTTAATTTCTAGTAATGCTTTTTGCCTGATCTTGTACTTAAGTAGTCACAGTCCTTTCATTTTGGTTAGTATATATTTTCCCAATGCTTCACCATGGATCTTTCTGTTTCTTATACTTTAGATGTTTTTTCCTATTGCAAGAATGTGCTTCATTTATGTTATAAAACTGTCTTGTGGTCTTTGGCCTTTAATTAAAACATTTAGTTCACTTTATGTAGTTGTTGATATTTGAGACCTGCTATCTTTAGATGAAAAATAGTTTTTATGCTTCTATTCCTCACTAAGACCTTAATTTGTTAGATATTCTGATTGTCCATTTCTATCTAGCAAACCACTCCAAAACATAATGACTTAAAACCAGCATGCTAGTTTGATGATAATTTAGTAAGTCAGAAACTCAAGAAGAACATGGCGAAGCAGTTGGTTTCCCTCCTGCAAGACCAGCATCTAAGATGGTTTCTTTCCTCGCGTATCTGGATCCCGCTATTTTTTGGTCAGCTGGTTTCTCCCCGTCCTCACTCTTTCTCTCTCTTCTTCCTTCTCTATCTTCCCTCCCTCTCCCGCCCCTCCCTCTCCACAAACCCTCAAACAGTGTCTCATTCTACAGACTCCATTTGCCCTGTGCATCTTGCTGTGTAGCTGTTCGGGGCACACATACGGCATATGTGGTATAAATGAAGGTCACTTTCTAAGAGGCAGAAATGATAAATGTAAGGCTAGGTCATGGCTATCCTAGATGTGACATGGAAACACTTTGTCATATTCCACGGGTCAAAGCAGTCACGGGGCCACCTAGGTTCAAAAGAGTGGGGAAATAGATTTTGTTCCAAGTCAGCGAAGAGTCAAGGCCACAAAATAAAAACACATTGCATGAAGTATGTGAGAAGATGTAGATCGCTGTGGCCATCTCTAAGAAACTCAGAGAAAGAGAGGAAGGGGAGAGAGGGATTCCTCATTGCATTTTCTTTTTCTTGCCCATTTGTTTTGTTTGATTACTAAGAAATGAAAAAGTGTATATTGGATTAGCAGGTTTTATAGAAAATATAACTTTTGCCTTTTTCTGGTTGATGAAAAGACCCACGAACCTTATGAATGTTTCCCTTCTCACATATCTACCATTCTTCATGTATTTTAATTTTACATATAATTCAAAACATTTCAGAAATAATCATTACCAACAATTTGTACAGCTACTGTTCATTAAGATTTTTGTACACTACTCTGCTTGCTTTTCATTCCTTCCTACGTCTTTACTCTCTCTTTTGAGATAATTTCCACTTGGGGTCCTTTAATGTTTCCTATGGCATGTCTGCTCATAAGAAAATCTGCTATTCTGAAAAATATGTATCTGTTTCATTCTTGAAAGCATTTTTCTGAATGTACAATTCTATTTTGCAGACATTTCATTTGAGCCAATTTTTCTGTTTTACTTAGATTTTCCGTATTGTGGAGAATAAGTTTAATTTTTATCTACTAGTCTCTTTTTGGAAGAACTAGATTTTGCAGTGTTTCTGCTTGCACTTTGTTCTATTTTGCTGATTGGTTCTCAGTTTTATTATATCACCTTGTGATGCTTTGCTGAGTATTTTGCTGGCATGGCTCAGCAATTGTAAAAGGTGGCTAATGCTCCCAGATCCTGAACAGCTTTGTTTCTAATTTATTTCTCTTCAGTCTATGTCTCTGGCGACTTTTTATTTGGGACCATCTACTGGTCACTACATGTTTTAACGTAGAAATAACGTGATATATAAGAAATCTAAGCTTGTTTCTGGTAGTCAACAACATGATTTTGGCTATCCTAAGAATCCTAACACAGACTGAAATTGACGCTAGTTCAGGAGCGTGCCCTATTATTCCAGCTCACATTGGTTCTTAGAGGGTAACCTGGGGGTTCCAGCATAGCTGTGGATGTTTATCAGGGCTCCTCCTTCATAGTAGGTCCTGCAGTCCCATTTTTATTCCCTTGATGAAATGTCTGCTTAGCTCTCAGTTACTTGGATGACTTGGATCTCACTGTCAGTGCTCTCAGAGGGAAGAGACCGAGGCTGACTCCTCTCATGTCTTTCTGCTGTGTGTCTTTGTCACCAAATTTCTCTCTTTCTGCGTTCCTCAGAAGGAGGGACTTACACACCACCAGGCCCATGAGCAACAGGAGAATCCTGTTCTCAAAACCTTTACAGTGATAAAATAAATTTTGAACTCTGCTTTTTCCTCACTTGAATTATTAAAAAAGAAAGGCAATGATAACAATGTCCGTTTCATGTCACAAGGCTTAACTTAAAACAGAAAGAAACCGAAGGTAATCAAAATGTGTTCAATGAGGAACTGGTACCTTTTGGTTCCCGTAGCATCCTCAGCCCCTCATGTAACACCTTCCAACTTAGGTGACAAAAAAAGTGTATTTAAAATTGGAATGGACATTTGTGCTTGCATAGACCATAAAACCAGTCAGCTTTCCAACCAATGAAAAGTAAATTCAGTATTGCTCGTGGAGAGATTATAGTGGGCAGTGTGTGTGTGTGTGGGGGGGTGTTTACCACCAAGTGAATGAATATCTGGATCAGGGGAGCATAGTTCATCTCTACATACTTTGCAATACATTAAACAACTGTCTCTGGGCTATGAGACAGTAGACTAGCCATGCAGGAACACAAAGCTGATAAGCCATAGCTTTCAAACAATGAGAAGGTCTTTTCAGAAATGTGTCATCCTACCTGATACCAAGATAAAAGTACAAAATATATATATATTACAAAGCTACAGGTCAAGTGGAGGTGCAAGCGGTGCTGAGATACAGGCAAGTAACGTGATGAGACAGAAAGAAACTACACTGAAAGATTCGTGAGCACTTGAGCATTTGGGATATGACGAGGGGACATCTAGAACCAAGAAATAGAGACTAGGGTGGTATGTAAAGCTTGCAGGCAGGCAGCCTTCCAGCTGAGCTTCTAAAGCAAAGAAAAAGCTAAGTCTAAAAAAGTAAACCAGTTAAAAGCTAATGGGGAGAAATAGACCAGAATATCCTTGTAATTTTGAATACTGTGCCCTAACAAGACTCAAAACCACACAGAAGCAAAAACGCAAAGTTAATAGATTTGACAATGCTAAAGTATGCTGACTGGCAAAATGAATCAGGGATGACGTTACCAGATGAGAAACTTTTGGGGAAAGATGTCAACAACATTTCAAAAGGCACACCCAGTGCACAGAAGTAGTGTTTCTTTCTGATCTCTACCCAAATATTAGCAGCTGCAGAGGAGTTCCTGTCCAAACTATCACCCAAGTTTTATTCTGTGTCTCCTTAACTTAATTTTTCTTATAACATTTATCAAAGCTTATCATTACATGATGCGATTATTTGTTCATTTTTTCTTTCTCCCAGTGAGGTGTAAGCTCTGCAAGAGATTTTTATTCCTGTTTAATTCATTTTACTACCTTAACACATGTAGTGGGGTCTAACATATAGTAGATGATCAATGAAGTCTGTTGAATGAATGAGCAAACACCCGAGAATGAACATAGGTAAGAAAAGAATCCTGTGGGAAAATATCAAGGCATACATGTAGGTACTTCCTAAACTGATTTTGATTTTTTTGCTTGTTTGTGGGGGAGATGGGAAATAGAACTTTAAATATAAAGTTTATGGTTTGAATCTGAAGTGTCCCCCAAAGCCTGTCCCCCTCCACCAACCCCCCGTAGCAGCGGTTCATCATGGAAAGGACCATTGATGTTCTGTATCCCCTGGTGACGGACAGCAACGAAACCAGCTACACTTGCCTGGAGAACCCTGAATCCTGGTCAGGATACAGCTCCTCTCTATTAGTGTTCTCTCAGGTGTATGTCACAGCCACAGAAAGCGAACAGACCCTACCCCTGTGCTCTTCATCCCAAGCATAAAAGCGAGCATGAGAAAAAGTTAAGTATCCGTCTAAATTAAAATCACGGCGAGAAAAGATCTGTCACGGGAACTTTCTCATTAGGGAAGTCATCAGCGTTAGGTAAGAGCCTGGAGGAGTGAGCGCAGAGTGCAAAGCTGTCTCAGCCAGGAGGCCGTTGCCGCGGCTTATTTAATAGCTTTGGACAAGATCTGTACATTTCTTGTTGCTCTTTTCTAGCTCATGAAAAGTAAAGCTGGTTTCCAGCCACCTCACTGTCTCACTGGTTCAGTAACATACTTGAATTGTACAGTAGGTGGAAATAGAAGCTAGTAATTTGTTGCAAATTACTTTGATTTAGAAAGAAATGCTGGTGTTTAGGTTATTGTTACCTGCGGTGAGGATTCTCTTTCTCCTGTGGGAGGATTCAATCTCTAATTGAAAAGTATAGGCATTGTATAAAAGAAGAGGATGCTATGGGAAGCCTCAGGGACGACCATGGGAATGAGTGGAGGGATGGTGACTGCAATCGCTGTCTTCGCTAGCACAGGCCTGGATTTACCCGGAAGAGAACCTGGTCGTATAGTCAGGACTGGTGTGGTCTATGATCTGTGGCCAACTTGGCATCCACCGTTTCTTCCAGGGAGCCATTAACATCGGAAGGCTGAGCTAGGAGGTCAACCTTCCAGCTGCCTTCTCCAGGAACCAGTCATATCCTGTATAATTCCTATTCTGATTCAAATGATGGTATGAGACATTAGCAGGAAGGAAACAGAGCGTTCAGTTTGCCATCAAAAATAGGGCATTTTGTTTACCAAATTGTCTGATGGCTGTCTTAAGACATGGGGATTTGGGATGATCAATTCTGCTACATTACCTAAATTATCAAAAAAGGAAGGCTTATTATGAGAGAGGAAAAGAGAACTTTTGTGGGGAGAGGGTGAGTCTGACACTTTTAGCAACGTGTTCGAAGACCGCAGACTCGGGGGGTGGCCCCTGCAGATGGGTCGCTCTTCAGAACTGGCACAGAAGTTCCTATCTGAGATAGGCTTTGCTAACATCCACTAAGCAGAGCTCCCCCGGCTCCTCCGTAGGCTTTCATGCAGAGGATGGATTGAAGTTTGAGAATGAGCCGATCTGTCAGTCACTGCGGGGACTGAAGCTTTCCTCTCATTCTGCTCTTCATCTCAGAGTTCACACTGCTGCCTTTGATTCTCAGCAACCCATGACTTGCCAACTGACGCTGGACTAACAGCAAACTAAGTATTGACATCATCTGGCCAAACACAGAGCCAACGAAATGAGTTTGCCCGATCTATGTACCTCCTGACTTACTTTGGAACACCATTCCTCACTCACAGAAGGCCAGTTGTGCCTTTTCCACATTGCATCCCAAAACTCACACCAGCGGCCAGTGTTAGGAGTGGCAGGGAAACCACAGGCCAGTGTTAGAAGTGGTAGGGAAGGCGAGAAAATCTGACATGTCAAATGTACTTGGAGCTGTCTGAAGGAGGAAGGTTATGCACCCCATGTTAAGTTCAGAGTATTATACCTCTAGAATTTCCATTTTAGACTGTGTGACTTCACCTGGTTATAATTTGTATTTTACCAGAAGAGTCTGTGAATAGTCTCCCCTTAGGAGACATTACCTCATCAATCCTCCCATGGTCCCCTGGGAGATAGAGGATCAGTCTTGTTAGCGAAGAGAAAGCAAAAACCAAGTGTCTAGGACTTAACTGAGAGGTGTGGGCCCCATTCATAGAAGGACATGGCAGGGCTCCTGAGTCCATGGCCAAAACTTCTGAACCTGGAAAACGACTTGGAGCCTTCCTGCCTGTGCCTTCCTGTCTGTCCCACATGGAGGACCCAAGGCATCTCCCGGTACAGGCTCTAGGCTCTATATAACCCCTACAGCAGGGGTTTTCAACCTGTGAGTCATGACCCCCTTTGGGAGGGGTCAAATGACCCTTTCCCAGGGGTCACGTATCAGATATCCTGCATATGAGATATCTATACTATGATTCATAAAGCAGCAAAATTGCAGTTATGAAGTAGCAATGAAAATAATCTTATTGTTGGGGCTCACCCCCATATGAGGAACTGCTCTTCAATTTCCCCAACCCCCATTGTATTTTGAATTTATCCCAAATGCACAAACTATTCCATTTAGTTCCATAAATTTTTTTTGTAGCATTTAGTCTCTTCATCTAAATTACAAAATTTTAAAAACAAGTTCACTGTTAGCAATTTGTGCTGTCTGGTTGTCCAGCTTGGTTTCTCTCCCTTCCCTCTCCTCCTCTGTGACCAGGGGAAAGATCCTCGTGAACGGCATTTCAATTACCATGGTGATGAGCTCCTCTTAAAGGAAGAGTTGAAGGAAGGCAGAGGAAAGGGAACTGACTTCAAACTTAGAGAAGTTTGTTCCTTGGGTTTGAAGAAAGTTTCCTAACAAATGACTCAAAAAATGCTCTGCCTACTCAAAACGGAGGTGCCACTGAGATACAGGCAGCAAGTGGAGCCCTTTGCGCGGCTATTGGTTCAAAGACACCGCACAGGCAGCCTAGGAGCACAGCAGTTGAGGGAACTGGGGGGCAGGGAGATTTAGGAACTCACACCACACAGCCGTAAGCGTCTGAGCTGGCTGCTAAACCTCTGCAGAATCCTAAGTCACCTCTAAATATATCCTTAAAAATAAATCTGATGGGACCTCACACCCTCTCGCCTTCCGTGATTTCTTAGAACCAAAGAAGCATCTCCGGCAGGTTCACAGAGCTTTTAGATCGGGGAGAGCGTGCTGGGGAGTTTTTGTATGGCGGCCTTGGTGGTATCAGCTCAAGCCAGGTTATTCCTTGGTATAGATAAGTGAGCAAATCTCATGGGAAGACAAAAGCCCTAATCAGGCAGAGCACCTAAGTAGAAATCAATTTGTTCCAGCAGCTGCTTCGAGCTGCCTCGACCTCAGAGTACACGGATAATCCTCACACAGGCATGCTCTTCGGGGCCCAGCTTTAGAAAAGCTGGGTAGGTGCGAACCAAGTCTCTCGGCAGGCAGCTGGAGGGCTGCTTATCCACAAGGGGAGGGTGGAGGGACTGTGAGGCAGGCTTTGAACTTGAAGGCCTTGCACCAGCAGCTCAAGGTCATCCCTGCTCTCCGGATGTCTTCCGGATACCCTCCTTGGGTTGTGTCTATGGTAGGGAAAAAATTAAAAAGCTGAAGTGAACTCAGGTGGTCAGATGCCTCCCCTCCCCCCACACTTCCAACAGTTTGAATCCACTTAACACACTTTGTGGTTACCACATTATAGAAATATTAGCTTTGACACTGCAAGTTCATTCAGGAATAGTCTTCCCAGAAGTAAGTCTGTCTTATTGTTACAGTTATTAGTTATTGCTCATAAATATTGTCACCTAAACATTCTTCTCCTCCACTGCTGTGTTTTTATTCATTCTTTCTTCTTGATTCCACTTCCTTCTTTTCCTCCTCCTTCCTTCTCTCCTTCTCCCCTCCTCTCCTTCCTCTTTATTTTTTCTCTCCCTCCTCTGTCCTTCCCTCTCCTCTCTCCATTTCTTTCCTCTCTCTCCCCTCTTCATCTTTATCCCCTCCTGAGTCCTAGGCCTGCCAGTGACCCCCACATTGCTTGATTCTGTCATTCTGTCACCAGCAGGGCTGAGGTCAGCTCATGGCTCCTGCATAAGGGCAATTCTGCAGACATTCATTTTTGTTTGGTTGGTTTTTGGTTTTTTCGATACAGGGTGTCTCTGTAGCTTTGGAGCCTGTCCTGGAACTAGATCCCTTAGACCAGGCTGGCCTCGAACTCACAGAGATCCGCCTGCCTCTGCCCCCCGAGTGCTGAGATTAAAGGCCTGCCGTGCAAATGACTATTCAAACAGAGGGACTGCTCAAGGCTATTTTATTACCTTCCTGTTGCTGCTGCAGAAAATCACCAGAGGATATGAGGCCCATCTACCTGTGACATTTGTCACTGTGAGTCCCTTGAGGCACATGACCAGGCCCCTCTCCTGGGGACCCTCCAACTACCAGGTTCCGCCCATAGAACTTCCTTAACGGCCTGACCCAGCCCCCACCCTACTGAGTAAAGAGTCCAAGTTCAGGACTTGAAATCCCACCAATCCCTGAACACACCCCAAACTCTGTACTTGAAATGCCACCAATCCCCACCCTGGAAATCTGCCCCACAAGAAGCCCCGTATAAAAGCCTCCTGAGCAGAGGCGGTCATCTTCCTGTTTGTTTCCGTCCCTCTTGTGTGAGGTTTGTTGTACAGTGGACTTTGTGGTATTCCTTGGCTCCCGACTGCCAGGATACCTTTCCCCTCAGAGCTGCAATGCACACAGTCATCCCATTGATTATTGGGATTGATCTAGTTGAGGCAGCAGGTTAGGTTCCTCCTTACCACCCTTACCAGCGCGACACCGGGGTCTGAGAGGCTGACGTTCCTGTTCTTCATTCGAGGTTTGTGAAAAGCTGCGCTCTCCTTCTAGATCCTTCAAGAAAGTTCCAGGGTGCAACTGTGGGAGAACATGGGGTTGTCAAGCTTCCAGGGACTGAGAACCACAAGTAGCAATCTGGGTTTTAAAAAGAGAGTAAGAACTACAGCAATGGGGGGAGAGAGAGAGAGAGAGAGAGAGAGAGAGAGAGAGAAGAAAACTGATACAAACTTGATAACGCAAAGCAACACAAACACATTTGTTGTTGTTGGGGTTTTTTGTTTTTGTTTTGTTTCTTTTTTTTTTTTTGTGTGTGTGTGTGTACGCGCGAGCACTAAAGGTTGAACTAAGACTTGGGGCATGCTAGGCCATCACTCTCCCACTAAGCTATGCCCCCAGCCCACTTTTTATTCTTTACTTTGAAACAGTCTCACTATGCTGCCTAGGTTGGTCTCAAACTCATTCTGTAGTCTAGTCCATATTGGCCTTGAATTTATCATTCTTCTACCTCAGCCTCCATGGCAACTGGGATTACAGGCCTGGACCACTAGGCCCAGCTCAGAAAAACGTTATTTAGGAAGTTAAAATTCTGAAACTGAAGGTAGAAGTTTCATCCATACAGTAAGTCACCTCACCATTTCCAGCTTCTAGGGCTGCCTGCCATCCTTGGCTCACCATCCCTTCATCCGGTTCAGCGCCCGTACATGGAGGCGTGGTCAGATCTTCCTCTTTCTCCTGTTTCCATTGCCACATCTTCCTCCACCAACCCTCCTGCCTTCTTATATAAGGACCATCGCTACTGCCTTGGGCATCCTGGATAATACAGAATGAGCTTTACTCTAAACCCCATCTGGAAAAACCCACATGGAAAACCCACTTCGAGGGTACAATTTTCTTTCTATCAAGGCTGTGAAGCCATTGATTCTGAAACAAGTTGCTGCTTAGATCTTCATTCCGAGAACAGGCAGCCCTAGGCCCAAGGGGGAGCTCTGTTTTCTTTTTTTTTTAATTTTTTTTATTTTTCCATTCAAAAATTTACACTTCCTCCCCTTCTCCCATTCCCCTCCTGCTCTCCCACTAACCCTCCTCCCTCCCCCTCCATCCTTAAAAGAGGGCAGGGTACCCTGCCCTGTGGGAAGTCCAAGGCCCTCCCCCCTCCATCCCAGCCTAGGAAGGTGTGCATCCAAATAGACTAGAGTCCCAAAAAGCCAATACATGCAGAAGAGACAGGTCCCAGTACCATTATGGATGGCCTCTCAGTCCACCCCCATTGGCAGCCACATTCAGAGAGTCCGGTTTGATCACATGCTTGTTCAGTCGTTCAGTCGGGTCTAGCTGGATTTGGTGAGCTCCCATTAGATCAGGCACACTGTCTCAGTGGGTGGACCAATCTCTCAGTCCTGACTTCCTTGCTCATCTTCTTCTTCCTTCTGCTCTTCAACACGAGGGGGGGAGGGGGGTATAAGGGTAGGGGTGGGAGTGGGGGAAGGGGAGAAGGGGAAGGGAGAAGGAGAAGGGAGAAGGAAAGGACTGGGGAGAGCTTGGGGGAGTAGGAGGGTAGAGATGGAGGAAGGGCAGATATAGGAGCAGGGAAGAAGATATCTACATTAAGGGAGCCATTTTAGGGTGGGCAAGACACTTGGCTCTAGAAGGGATCCCAGGTGTCCACGGGGATGTCCCCAGCTAGGTCCTTGGGCAGCAGAGGAGAGGGTGCCTGAACTGGCCTTGTCCCATAGTCACACTGATGAATATCTTGAATATCACCATAGAAATTTCATCTGATGGATGGAGATAGAGACAGAGACCCACATTCACATCAGAGCAATGGACTGAGCTCCCAAGGTCCAGTTGAAGAGTTCTGTTTTCTAAAAGAAACCCAACAGACATGGGAAGGGCCTTGCATTGAGACAGGATAACAGAAGCGTCTAGTGAGCTTTTGGCAACAATGACTGAACGTGGGGAAGGCTGGGTCAGTAGCTGGGTCAAGTCGCACTCCCAGGCAAGCCACACTCCTGACTCGGAGCCCAGCTCAGGCATTGCCAGCTTGTGGGTGCCTGTGCTTAATTATAAGTGAACCTCTGTTTGCTTAGCCATAAAATGGGAATACTGAGCCATGGAATTAAATAAAGTCATACATACAATATACCTACCTGGCTCATAGGTGATGGCTCAGTCAAGTTAATTCTTTCACTGCCTTCCTTAGTGGTTAGACCGAAGGTCAAGAAAGTAATTACAGTGTGGTCAAAGTAATTAGGTTAAGAGTAATTAAGCAGGTGGTGGGATCCTGATCTAAACTCAGAGGATATACCTAAACAGTTCAATGTGAAAAAGCAAAATCGACTTTTTCTCTTCTGGCTTCAGCCTAATTGCATCTTATGTCTCCAAATTGAATAAAGCATGGAGGAGAAGACCTGAGCTGATGCATGCCTGGGGCTGGAGGACCGGAGGAAGCGTGCAGCGTTTTCTGTCATGAAACACATGAGCTAAGGGATCAGTAAGGGTTTAGGTATGCAATGTGTCTTGATCATATCCACCCCAAGTCCTCTCCTCCAGTTCCCCTTGGGACTCTCTAGCACATCTTCCTTCCAACTTCACGTGCTCTTTTTTTTTTTTTTTGTAATTCTTCTTTAGT